>JARQOC010002592.1:0-23600 GCA_033576535.1 Allobates femoralis | reverse complement strand
TGCTATCCGTGTGGCCATTGTGTAGCTTGCCCTAACGTAGAACGTGCCAAAACTTTTAACTCCTCCGGAGGAAGAAAATTTGATATAAGACAGCGTATGTCATGTGGGTCAACCTACGTTGTGTATTACGCAACGTGTGGTTGCCCACTGATCTGCGTGTGTCTAACATCTAGACAACTCCGGAGGAGAGTGAGAGAGCACGTGTTAAGTATAGAAGGAGCAAGTAAAATAGAGAATGACACCCTCCTTAAGACATTTCCACTTCATTTTAAAAAACATCATGGCTGCAACCCTGGTTCACTGAAAGTGAGGGTAATTGACATGGTGAAGGGGGGAATTAGAGTTAGAGGGGGCAATTTGAAACATACTCTAGCCTAAATAGAGGCCAAATGGATTGTGTTATTAGACACTGTGGCCCCCAAAGGGCTTAACGAATCTTTGTCTTTTGGCTCTTTCCTGTAATTGTTGCTTATCCCATCTTCAAATGCATTTGACATTGTTTATCTTCTCTCTATTTTAATTAGTGTTTTCAATTTTAACTTTTACAGTGTACCAACCCAAAATCTCTTTTGAGACTTATATAAATCTGGAAACAAGGGCATCCTATGGAAAACCAGGATTTACTCTTTGTGAGGGAAAAAGTGGTGGAAAACCAAATAGAAATGCCTGACCTTCGGATTTCTATCTGGGGTTGTTATTCTGTGGGGGAGTTTTATGTTCACTATGCACTTTGACTAACATGATGGCTTTTCCTTTCTTTTTTCTGTTCCTTTCTCTGGGCGCCACATTTGCCCTATTTCTATTTACTCTGTGCCTTTAAGAAGGAAATTTCTAGCCTGCATTCTTACACCTAGCTGTTTTATCAGCTGAGGCGAGGAGTAGAAACGTAGTTTGTGAGGTGCACATGTGTGGTAGCCATGGCAATGCGTCCTGGGTTCCCACGCATGTGCAGTGCCCGGCCGGGCTGGAGCATTGCTCCAGACATGATCCATAAAGCGTATGACGCACTAGCGTCGCTACGGATGTGACACACTAGCGTCGTTCCGGAATATGACGCTCTAGCGTCGCTCCGGATACAATGCACTAGCGTCGCTCCGGATATGACTCGTACACAATCACAGGCGCAGTAGTTGACAGGAAGTTGCAGGTAATTTCTAACATGTGGGCACAGCATATATAAGTAGGAGGGTGGTAGCACCATTGAGCATATCCTCTTGAGAAAGCTGGTGCTACCAAGCTATACCGGCGAAACGCGGCGTCGGGGTTCTTTTTCTGGGTGACCACCTGACTAATCTGATGATCTAGATCGACTACCATGATGAATATGGGTATGCATGATTTGTGACATACAGTGTACGTGGAGGGTTACTGCTGCTATTTGCACTCTGCACTTTATATGAATTGCCTCACTTACATAGATAAATACTGTGATCCACTAGCATTTAACTGTGGAGTATTCATGTATTGGACTTCAGGGTGCAATATGTTATAAGTTCATGTTTACACTGTGAATTTGTTAATGCTTGTAATATACCCATTGAATGGTTCTTTCTTACAATCTGACCTGTCATTGTGGTCACCACTGTAATCTTTTTATACCGTCTATCACGTATTACCACATGTCTGTTTGTAAAATAAATAAATACATTTTTGCATGACACTCCTTGTTCTCCAGTTTATTGATATATTCATGGAGTGTATTCTTGCCCTATGGGGACTCCGCATGAAATAATGCTGCCGCGGGGGGATCCCCTTATTTTGTTATACCTATGTGGATTGTGTTTTTAAGATAAATTAGAGTTGCCTGTTTTCATGTGTACTATTGATATATGAACTAAAATTGGAAGCTATTTTGAAGTGAAGATATAATTTTATTTTAATGTGTTTTTGTGTTCTAGATTGTGCAGATGAACAACTATTGTGGGATTGGAATTGATGCAGAATTAAGTTTAGATTTTCATCATGCTCGTGAAATTGAGCCTGGAAAATTCAATAGCAGGTAACTCATTGAGTTCCACATGCAGCTTGATGTTAGGAATGTTCTGCCTCTCATTTATAAGGGACATATGTCATTTCTGTTCAAGGTTCCACAACAAAGGTGTGTATGTTAAAGCTGGTTTGCAGAAGTTAAGTCACAATCGAAATCTACATAAAGACCTAAAGCTTCAGGTTGACCAGCAAGAAGTGGAGCTTCCAAATATAGAAGGACTTATCTTCTTAAATATTCCCAGGTAGATAATGCGATAAACCAAAATTAAAGCATATTTCCTCATTATGTAAATGAAAGCATCTACGTTCATTTAACCCCTTCACCCGCGAATGATTTTTCATTTTATGTCTTTTCCTTCCCTTCTGCCAAGAGCCATAACTTTTTTTATTTTTTCCGTCAATATAGCCATATGAGGGCTTGTTTTTTGCAGGACAAGTTGTACTTTTGAATAACATAATTAATTTTACCATATAGTGTACTGGAAAACGGAAAAAATTCCAAGTGTGGTGAAATTCCAAATAAAGTGATATTTCACGATGGTTCTCATTTTTCGAGATCTGAGGCTGTGTGATGGCTAATTTTTTTGTGTTTTGAACAGATTTTTTCATTATATAATTTTGGGTAGATACGTTGTTTTAAACACCTGTTATATTGTCTTGCAGTGACCAAAAAACAATTTTGGCGTTTTGAGTTATTTTCTGTTACGCAGTTTACCGATCATGATGCATTTATTTTATGTGTTGATAGGGCATTTCTTAAGCGGCGATACTAAAAGTGTAGGTTTTTTTAAAACTTTTTCTTTCATAGTTTTATTTTTAATGGGACGAATAGGAGGTGGTGTTTTTTTGTTTTTTTTTAAACTTTTTCATATGTTTACAAACTTTATTTTTTAAATTTACACTTTTGTACGGATTGTAGTGGCCCCATTAGGGCGCCTGGAGCCTGCACCACGCATTCGCTTCTGCTTTTCAGAGTGATGCTTCTGAGTCCCTCTGAACAGCAGAAGTGCTGCTGAACTGTGGACGCCGGTGTTCACAAGAAATATGTCATCAATGGGGTCATCCGATGACTCCTCACTGTAATGACAATCTGTCGGCCCTTGTGATCATGTCAGAAGTTCGCTAATGGTGGCGGAAAACGACATGATCCCGTCTGCATCTTGTTTGATTGCACTGCCTAAGTGTGACAGCATGAAGTAATGAGTTAACAGGCAGAGTTGAATCGGATCCATTTGCGCATATAGGCTGATCAGATCAGATGTGGGCTCAGTACCAAGAAAAAAAAGAAACTCCAATCGGACTGGACCGTGCCATATGATGTGTCTAAGGTATTTTTTGGCATATGCAGGGGGAGTTCAGGGTTAAGATACAGATCAATAGACTGCAGTAATAGAGCAGGTAAAATAGGTAGCTTTAGTTTCTAATGGAAAAATCTTGTGATGGGTTCCCTTTTGTCAACTTAACCATATGAGAGCTTGTTTTTCTGGATTAGTAGTATGTACTGTGATGCAGTTTTTTTAGTACTATATACATATTCTTAGGACTTTTCAATTTGCTTTTCTAATTTACAGGGAGATGCATCCACCAGTGCAGCTATTGCACCATTATATCTCTTAATTGTTTAATACCTAGTAGTAGACAGTTTTCCAGGAAATTAACATGTAATCATTAGAAATGTTTTGTGATTCCTTTATTAGTTGGGGTTCAGGAGCTGACTTGTGGGGCTCTGATAATGATAATCGATATGGAAAGCCAAGAATAGATGATGGCTTGCTTGAAGTTGTTGGAGTAACTGGAGTCGTTCACATGGTAAGTAGTCAACATTACTATTACGTGACATATATATGGTATAAATGTGTGCATTCTTAATGGCCTTCTAGTTCTTGCTGCTACTTCTGTGTGCTAAAATGTAGACTTGTGAGTCCTACTGTGAGTAACTGTGTATTGGGAAGCTATTCAATTTGTATATGAGGGTAGTAACTTTTAACATAATTTATGTATTACTTTTTTGCATTTTGTATGTTCAGGGTCAAGTTCAAGGAGGACTTCGTTCAGGTATTCGAATCGCCCAGGGTTCATACTTCCGCGTTACACTGCTAAAACCTATTCCAGTCCAAGTAGACGGTGAGCCCTGGATTCAGCAACCAGGACAGATAATTATTTCTGCTGCAGGACCAAAGGTAAGACCTGAGAAAAACAAGATGGTCACTAAGTTGTGATATATTTCTCATGGACTAAGGGGGGTGATTTATTTGCATTTTTTGGCACTTTTCTTTCTTAATCTTTCATGTTTGCTAAAGTTTTTTAATGTCACTTTTATAAAAATTGCCTAAGAAGTTCATACATTTTTTGCAAAGCCAATAATTTTCTTTTATTCTGTATTCAACCATTTTTGTGACTCTTTTGGTGAAAAAACTCACACATTATACACATTTCGCATTCAGAGAGGTTCAATGCGCATGATCGGAGGAACGCTTCTATTCAAGGCAGAGTGCCTCTCTGAAGCCGGGACGTGTACATCTGGCTTCACAGGCTCAGTATGAGTGGACAAAGCCGCACACACGCACAAGATTTCCATTAATTGGCAGTGATGCTGGCTCATGGAAATAATGTTCTCTCACCCACAGGGGCGTGGTGGAATGGAAAGCGGGCCAAATAATCTTGGGAAATGCACGCCTCATTAACTAGTAAAAGGCCTTATTAGCATAGGGAAAGTGGAGCTCATAAATTTGCTAAAATTTGAGCTGTGAATAATATTATACAGGGCTGGTTAGCCAGGGAATTTAGTTATACAAATGTAAATGCTGCTCGGTTGGAGGGCTTAATAGACCTGACAGGTTCCCCTTAAGTTATATATTTATATAAATTGAAAAAACACAAAAGTTATACATTCTAAATCACTAGATTATTTATAACTCACGAAGCCATTTGTTGTAGTAAAAAAATGTAAATACTTTTATAGTAGGCTTTGCAGGTTGTCCCTTATACTGCCTTCCAAAATTTTGAACACTAGAGAAGTCACACTTACTGGACAGTAGTTGCACAAATGCAGCTTTTTATCTTTCTTAAATCAGTACCACATTAGCCATCCTCCAATCCTGTGGCATCAACCTTGTTACTAAAGTGTCTAAAATTAAATATAGCGGTTTGCCATTTACTGAGCTCAATACCTCAATATCCATGGATGAATACCATCCAGACCAGGGACTTTGTCAACATTTCATATGCTCAGGCACAGCCAAACATCCCCTTTGTGATAAATTAATATCTAACAAGGTGCATGACAAAATAAAACATATCAGAATCATGTCTGAGCAAAACGCTGTGCTTCTGGGACCAATCTCTCATGGGCCCTTGTGCAGCTAAATTAGTTACGCAGGCAGAAAGTCAACCCCTGAATATTAGGGGAGTTAGGTCTGTTAACTGTGGGTTGGAGGTGCCTGAAGTAATAGTCATTGTAAATTAGGAAAAATAACTCCAGAACACAACCTTACTTTGAGGACATTTTTAGAAACAAAGTCCACTTTAAAGTTCAGTTCATACATAAAGAGAAAGTAATACTATGTTTCAGCATTTTATAAGCCTTTGTCAAAGTTGTTAAAGGTATGAACATAACTGGGTGTGATCGTACAAGACAATAAGTAAAAATCCTGTTGTAATGAAGACTTTAGGAGCTTTAAGGGTGAAGATGTCACCTTTCTAGGGGGCGTGGCCTGCGGAGTGATAGTGAGTAGCATTTTCCCTGAGCTCCCATAACCAGACTAAGCTACTGGGATTTGAGTCCTTTTAAGGACTGGATTTCCCAAAATTAAGCAGATATTTGGCTTCCCTGTGTCTTACAGAATGATTTGAGACTATTTTGACCTTTCTAAGTGAAGAATTCACCTCACAACACCGAGGAGTCAGAATATACCTGAACCTGCTTTGATGGCGCCATTTTGTGTGGTGAAAACGGATTTGTTTATAAGACATCTCTTTACTACAGCTGATTATTGACTGTTATCTGTATTTCTACACACATCTGAGAAGAACTGATGTTGGTCCCTTTCTAGAACAATTTTTATTTGGCCTTGTATTGTGCTTTCTGAGGGTAACATGGATGATATATACCGCCATTTTGTGGGTTGTTTACCTCAGACTCACTGAGTGGCTTTTGCTGTGGAGGATTTATGATTGTCCTCCTGAAAGAGACTATACTGATCCACTTATATTTGTGGAGCCTGAATCGCAATTATCTTCTCTTCTAGTCTGCATCCTGACAGGATCTTCTGATATATTAGTCTGTGACCTTATATGTAAAATGGCCACTATATGACTGGTGACAGTTGGGGTATCACTTTCTAGATGGTTAGAACTGCTGTCATCTATTGACTCCCATCATCTGTGCTATGTGTGGAAAAGAAAAAATTATTAAAATCTCTGACAACACCACAGTATACAGTGGTGATATACATTTGACTAAATATAGCGGGCTATCCTCTCCTCCCATCTGTGGATCGTACTTGGAAGGCATCTGTGGTGACTAGATGTCGGGATCAAACAGAGTCTCACAGACCTGGACCGTGGGAGTGATTGTGTCCTCACAGCGCCATATGTGGGATGGCTAATTTTGACTGTCATGATGGTTTTACTGTGGGTGTAGCGGGAGGGAGTAATTCTTGTCTCACCCTATTGCTATAATCTTTTTGGGACTTTTAGTCTGCTATCTGATGCTGTGGGGGAGGCTGGTGCTGATTTACCTTCTCAGCGCAGCTTCTAAGTCATGCTAGTAAGTTTGCGTATATTCGTTTGTGTTGCCGGCTTGTGGGACTTGCTCTATGAATAGGGCCAGAGCAAGTTGCGCAAGTATAGCAGTATTCATTCATAAACCATGTATAAATATGTGAATTCTACTACGCTGTTTGCTTAGCTTTTATTAGTACGGTTGCTTACTTACTAGCTGGAGCGCAACCGTAGTGTCTGGTGTTATTCTTCAAGCAGCTCTGTGTATACTGTATAATATAAGATTCTCTTTTTATTTATCTTGTTGCTTATTTACTGACAGACATGCAGCCATAGTATCTAGCACTATTCACTAAGCAGTACTAAGTAATAAACGTAGAATTCAATGTTATGAATAGGCTTTGCTTTGTTTATGTAGCTGTGTGGCTGCGGCTGACGCACATAAGTCAAGCTCCCGTCACACAAGCAATCTCGACAACAATATGACCTGGTAGGGATCGCTGGTACGTCACTTTAGGGTCGCTGGTGAGATGTCAAACAGTAAGATCTCACCAGCGACTTCAGCAACGATCTGGAATGATACAGAGATCATTGGGAATTGTCACTCTCGGGCGTAGTATTGAGATCCTTGGTCATTGTTCCTTTCAAATACAGCGTTCCCAGCAGGAGCGCAACGATCAAAAAATGACCCAGAGCACTTTGTAACGATCAGAGATCTCATAGCAGGGGCCTGATTACTGCTAAGTGTCACACATAGCGAGATCGTTAGCGAGATCGCTGTTATGTCACAAAACCTGTGACGTTACAACGATCTCACCAACGATCTCGTTATGTCTGATGGGGGCTTTACTCTTGCGCTATTCATCAAATGGAATTGCGCAATTAACGTAGACTCCATTATAAGTATAGGAAAAAGATTGTATTTCTCCTTCGCCTCATTGGGGGACACAGACCGTGGGTGTTATGCTGCTGTCCACTAGGAGGCGACACTAGGCAATATCTGAAAAAGAGTCATTGACTCCTCCTCTGCAGCATACACCCCCTGGCTGGGCCCTTACCCGACCAGTTTTTGCTTAGTGTCTTAGGAGTGCAGACCTCTTTATTTTTTTCTCTTACTTTTTTTTTCTTTACTTTTTACTTTTTCACTTTCCTCTCAAGAGGACATTATAGGGAGGAGTATTGCAGCCTCCATACTCGCCAGATAGTATCTCTCTGGATGCGAGTCAAGGCTGTTCCTCCATACTCCTTCCTCATCTGCACATGGTCAGGGACCATGTTGGATAGCTCATGGGAGAGCTAACCTCCCCGGTCGGGTCGAGGTTCCAGGTATGTTGCCACAGGGTCTGGCCTGCCACAGGGTCCTCCGGAGGCTGCAGGGTTCTGGCCTGCCACAGAGTCCTCCGGAGGCTGCAGCAGGCTTACTGACCGGAGGGATCCAGTCACAGAAGGGAGTGCAGGGCTCCGGATGGAGCGCACAGGGACCATGAGGGCTCCTTGCTTGCCTCATTTCCCCCCCCCCCTGTGCGCCTGCATGTTTCCCCTGCTTTTCCCTGCCTGTGGATGCAGAACGAATCCTAAGGCATCCACAGTCCCTGTATGGCCTATGTCATCAGGGACCCCCCTTTGGGAACTATGTTCCTTTTGTTTTCCCCTGCGGCTAATGCGGTAGTCCTCCGCGCCGTCATCCACTTTTTCGGGGCCGAGAATTAATCTAGGCCCCGGCTTCGGCCTAGCGCTGGCCGCCACGCCCCCCGCACGCCCCCACGATTACATCGCAGAGCGCGTCATGCGGGAGGCGGGCCTGTGGTTTGGCGCTCCTCGCTCCCCGCGAGACCTTCTGCGTTGTTTACCACGCCCCCTCCTCCAGTGTTGAATCTGCTCCTTCCGGAGCCGCTGCTCACGGACCGCAGATAGGATGGGGGCTCTGAATAGCAGCACCGCTCTAGCAGGTGCTGAGCCGAGCGCTTTTAGGCGCCGGTTCTTTAAGTTCCAGGCTTCCCACCGCTGCCATTTTAAGGGGGAAGTCTGAGGAAGCAGTTCAGTTATAACAGGAGCCCTACAGATAGGGCTCCTCCGGGAATGCCTAATTGCATAGATCCTATTATGCACAGTGTGCCTCACATGTACCATGTGAAGACCATTCATGCATAGGTTTTCTGTGGTATGTTTTCTACTGTTTTCTTCTCTCCAGTCAGCAGTATTTATTCAACAGTTCATCCTGCTGCTCCTCTCTCTCTCTCAACCCCCTCCCCTCAGGCTGTGTATGCTTACACTAATGAGTCTTTGCAGACAACAGGAGATTAAGCTGCACTTAGCTTATTCCCATAGACAAAGACATCTCCCACCTGGAGGGGTATATCAAGTGAGGACTTCAGTTGAGGATACTGTGCCTATAGAATAAGGCAATGTGGTTTGATCAGGAGTTCTATGAAGTAATGACGTAATGTGGACAACTTGTCCAGGCCTCATAAGGCTTTGTCCCTAATGGCCCAACATCCTCCTTCCCAGATCATCCACAGTGGGGTACTCAGAAGGAAGCGAGATTCCCTTCAGCTGTCCGACATGTTCTTCTAGATCCTCCTCAGCTGAGGATGCTGGGTTGAAGTGGAGACTCTTCTCTTCTCCGTCATACTCACCCATCACCCCCAAAGCTGGGGGTGCTGTTGCAGTCGTCATGTTTCAAGACTGCATGACATTGTCACGTTCTTCCTTTGCCACCCACATTGGGCAGCTGCATAGACGTTGAAACCTCTCATGTCTGTCCGCCATCCTTCCTCAGTACCAACAGTTGGGCCTCTGGCGGGCGGCTACAATGCCGGGTCTCCAGGTCCGCTAGACGGTAGTCATGGGCCCCAGCTGTCCTCGCTATCTCACCTAGGTTCCTATTTAACAAGGGAACACTCTCAGGGACAATAGTTTGATGGGCTTTACCGTTGGTAGGACAACAGGGACTAGGTGTGGTTCCCTCACCATTGGTTTCCACGACTCCGGGTCAATCACCCGGCCTAGGAACACAGCTGATCTTCCTGCAAAGGATATGTACTCAGCTCCTGCAAGAGGGCCAAACGTTCTCACAATGGACGGTTCCTCCTCGTTCCTGGACCCCTCCGGACTCTGGAGACGCAGGGTTTCGAGGATCACGATCCCCTCTCACACAGAGGTTTCAAGGACGGTTCTCTGGCACCTGAGGCTCCTTGCATGCTCCTCCCTCAGCTCCCCTCTGTTGAGGTGCAGTTTTTGGCGTTAAAACCCCTGGTTATATTCCACACTCCCTCCTCAGCTCCCCTCTGGCGGGGTGCTGGGTCAAGGTTAAGAGTGCTGTAGGTTTTTTCTTCTTCCTCCTCTCCCTCTGATGGAGACTCCAGTCGAGGTTGAGGCATCAGGAGCCTACCTTGCCTGCCTCCCCAAGCTACAAAACCTCAAAATGCTGGGCTGCAAGACGCGATACAAAAGGACCTGCGGCCACTCGCCACACCTGTCCATAGCAGGTGAATTGAGAAAACGGGTGCAAGTGCTATGACAAGTCCAACCTAAAGCAGGACCTACTGGTGTCCTTAATCTACACAGACCCAACTCTGGTCGCATGACTCTCAGGTGGGCCGTCCGGTACTCGGCATGGCCGTGAGTACGGTCCCCGTTCTTCCTCACTCAGAAGTCCATTCAACAGTTGCACAGCACAACTGGGTCGCTCTCTCCCTCAGCACACCGTCCTACGCAAGAGACGCCTGGTCCTAGATCTACTAAATCTAGCTCGCATGCCCTCATTCATGCAGCAACCATTGTACGGACGCAATGGCTGCAGAAGCCTTTCCTTCAGGATGGGCGCTTGGCACACGTTAGTAAGGCAGAACCTGCCCCTACGGAATCCATCACGGGTTTTTTGTTTGCAGGCACACTGAGGCTTCAGGATGCAGGAGCTTCTTCCTGACACTGCCTAACCGTCTATTCTCCCAGTGGAACATAGGGTTTGTGACCCCTACCAACGGCTTTTTTGTTTCACCCAGTTGTCTCGCCATTCCCGGAAGTTGCGTCTACTAAGGGCGATGGTACCTTGGCGTACTGATTTCCCGCATACCACTACAAGCGGAAACTGTTATCTCCTCTTACCTCCTCCGACCACAATGGCGACAGTTCCTATGCGTTCTGATCTCCCCCTGCCATGATGGATGCAGTCGAGGATGCAGTCGTGGGCGACGGTTCCTATGCGTTCCGATCTCCCCCTGCCATGACGGATGCAGTCGTGGGCGACGGTTCCTGTGCGTTCCGATCTCCCCCTGCCATGACGGATGCAGTCGTGGGCGACGGTTCCTATGCGTTCCGATCTCCCCCTGCCACGATGGATAAAGGCCTGGGCGACGGTTCCTATGCGTTCCGATCTCCCCCTGCCACGATGGATGCAGTCGTGGGCGACGGTTCCTATGCGTTCCGATCTCCCCCTGCCACGATGCCTAAAGTCCTGGGCGACGGTTCCTATGCGTTCCGATCTCCCCTTTGGACGGTTTACCACAGACGCTCAACATCAATCTCCTCACAATGGATATCTGAGTTTACTGCGGATGGCATAGCTCCGGGCCAGTTTTCAGTCTCCCCAATCGCCTCCGGCTCCTGGGTTGCAGCATACTGAAGGCCATCGCAACAGCTGAATCAATGCCACAGGCTATATGGCACAGTCCCTGATACTACTGCAGTCTCCTCAGCCGCCAATGGCCCCTGGGTTTTTAGCGCACTAATGATCCCCAAACCAGCTGGATCACATCAGGCATACTGAGTACAGCTCTGCCACCCGGGAAAAGAGCAGGATATTGGCACGCCACTCAGAACCAGCTGTATTCTATACGCCTTAACCTAGGCAGAGAGGGTCTTTCCTTCCAGATCGCTTGAGGAGCTATCCACTGGAGCTACGATGTTACGCTTGGAAACGATTTATTAGGTACTGTGACCTAGTGGTAAGCACAGCTGCCTACCAACGCTAGGGTGCCCGGTCCGTGCCGGGTACGGGCATCTTGCTAATCTTCAGTCATAGTTCCTCTCGCCTATGTTTTTCCCGGACTATGGATGGTTCATCAGTTCCATTTGACGAAGCTAAATACATCTTGGTTGTCACATGTTATTCACCAGGTAGCCAACTTCAACAGTCATGTGATGCACTGGGAAAACCTTTTCCCCAGTGGAGCCGTCTTTATCCTGTCTGACTGTCGTTGATTAGTGGTTTTTTCCTTTTCATCAGTTCTTGGTTTCCTCGAGTTCTCTAGGCTGAGGACGGATACGATAATCCGCTCCTGAATACAGTTCTTTCCCTTGTATGTTTCTATCTGCATACCCTATAGGAAGCACGCACAATCACATCCAACGAAGGGTCCTCTCTCCTTCGGGCCCACTTTCCACCCAGACAGTCCAGGGGCTTGACCTACTTCGACATGTTGCTGACAGCAGATGTCAACTTGTACTCTGTCTAGGTTTACTGTTCATGGTTCATTTCTGCCAGACGGTTGATGTCCTGTCCTCGCCGACACACCCCATAGGTTTGGGGGTTCTTGTCCCTCACATTCACTACATTTGGTCATCCATGGCAGCATGGATGTTTATTATATATGTGTGTGTGTATATATATATATATATATATATATATATATATGTGTGTGTATATGAGGGAGGACCTATTTCTCACTCGCAGTGGTTTTCCACGCGTAGTGGCTTCCTTCCTGGGTATGCCCTTGGTTTTTAGCCACCCTTACCGGTTCGTTCACAGGTGTTTATAGGTGATTCTCCCTTTGGTCCTATTGCCAGAGACCTGAGTTTTTTCCGGCTGCCTTCGCAGTATGCACCTTAGATGCTGGTTCTGCGTCCTCTTATGCTTCCGGCTTCAGTTATCCCCTTTTTTATTTCCAAAAATCTTGTTGCCTTTCTCGAGAAGTTTCCTTACGCTGTTCCCACAAGTATGTGTCGTTCTGGAGACTCTTCCATTGCCGGTTCATACTGTTTGGCTGTGGCGTTTCCTATTAGCAGCCTTTACTCCACCTTAGAGGGTGTTTTGACCAACGCGGTCACCCTTATGAAGATGGTCTTTTCATCCCATCTGCAAGTCCTTTTTTCTTGCCATCCCTGTGCCTCGCGCCGGGGCAGTGAGTAATGTTGGGTACGCTCGGTTCTCTGTCACACCTTTTGTTCCTGTTTGGACATTTCCACACATGCAGAGGCCGAACTCTTTAGGTCTTTTTTCCCTTCAGAATGATACCATGGGACTATGCCAGGTACCCTGGTCACGGGTCTACTACCTTCGAACTGCTGGCTAGCACTGCTGGCTAGAAATAGTATTGTTTTTGGTTATTGCATACCAAGCCTCTCTACTCCTAGGAAAGGAGTATCCTGGATCGTTGGTGCCAGGTCTATGTACAAAAAGATGTGCTCGCCTGCCACCTGAGTTAGTCTTTATTTTCGGTAATCATTTTGACGTCTAGACTCAAGTGTTACCAAACGCAAATCTGGGTACCACCTCGGTAGTGCGTTTTTTAAAGTGTTTATGACAATATTCTCTACCCACCCAGGGACTGCTTTAGGACGTCCCACGGTCTGTGTCCCCCAATGAGGCGAAGGAGAAAAGGAGATTTTTGTGTACTCACCGTAAAATCCTTTTCTCTTAGCCTCTAATTGGGGGACACAGCTCCCACCCTGTTGTCCGTATCGGGCTTTGTGGGTATTGTTTCTATCTTAAATGCTTTCCTGTATACATGCCTTTTCTTTAGGCTTTACTTTCGTTGAGCTCACATTGTTTTTCTGTTCAGCTCTACGGTCCTTTGGCGTCATATATAGTCGCCCTTGTCTGGCCTATTTCTTGTCACTGTCGTCTTCTCCTACTGCTTTAGCACAAAACTGGTCGGGTAAGGGCCCAGCCAGGGGGTGTATGCTGCAGAGGAGGAGTCAATGACTCTTTTTCAGATATTGCCTAGTGTCGCCTCCTAGTGGACAGCAGCATAACACCCACGGTCTGTGTCCCCCAATTAGAGGCTAAGAGAAAAGGATTTTACGGTGAGTACACAAAAATCTCCTTTTTTTATCTTGCTTAATTTACTAAGCTGATTTTTGAAGCTACATTATTTAGTTTATTTAATATAGGGTAGCTCTCTTGATTGATCTGATTGGAGGATTTCTGCAGTTCTTAAAGGGATATTACACAAAATTAAAAACTAATATTTTTCGTTTATAGTTTAATTTTTTTAATAAATAAAGGAAATGTGGAGTTCAAGGGTATGTGCCCACAGGAAGGTTTAGTGGCGTTCAAACCGTCAGTAAACCGCTGGAAATGATCAGTTCTGAGCTCTGAAGTCTCCAGCTGTTTTCCGGCAGTTTTTTTCAGCGTGTGCCCAGCGTTTTTCTGTCTGTTTTTCCAGCGGTTTTCTATGGAGGATTTTGTTTATGGAACCGATCAAAAACCGCTGAGAAGAATTGACATGCTGTATGCTGCTAAACCGCTGGGAAACCGCTCAACCGCGGGCAGATCCGCTCACATAAACCCACTATGTGTGCACAGCGTTTTCTAAATTACATAGGGTTACTTGTAAGTACTAACGCTGCTTAGGATTTACATAAATTTAAATAAAACCTATGCTAAACCGCCGGCGGTTTTCGCTGCTAAACCGACGTTAAACCTTCCTGTGGGCACATACCCTAAGGGTTTTTAAAGGGATAATTCACAATTTATCTGTAATTTTCTTTTTGGTGGAACATTGCCTAGTTTATTTGGTTAATTTATAGAGTATTGATAATTCTTAAGAGGTCCTGTTTTAGACTTGGAGATTTTATTGCTCTTAAAGGGATATTCTGTCCGAATACGTGACTTTGGATTTTGTTATTTTTGGTTATTGCTTTACTTACGAAGCAATTTTTTTTTAGGGTACTTTTAAAATTTTATATACCGTATATACTCGCGTATAAGCCTTCAGCCCAAAAATTAGGCTGAAAAGTACCCCCCTCGGCATATACGCAAGTCAGTGACGGTATACAGCAGCCCCCGCATCGCCAGTAATGCAGGGCCCCCCCAGCCTTGCTCCGGTCACCTGTAAAGCAAAATATACTTATCACTGTCCCGCTGTCCGACGTCATTGCCAGCGACGAACACAGGAAACAGGAAGAAGACGCATGAAGATGGAGGATCGCGGACGGCAGCGGCGAGCGGGCGCGGACAGCGGGACAGTGATAAGTATATTTTGCTTTACAGGTGACCGGAGCAAGGCTGGGGTGGCCCTGCATTACTGGCGATGCTGTATACTACCGCTGGGGCTGCTATACACTACCACTGGGGCTGCTATATACTACCACTGGGGCCCTGTATACTACCACTGGGGCTGTATATACCACTGGGGCTGTATATACTGCTGGCGCCTTGTATACTACCACTGGGGCTGTATATACCACTGGGGCTGTATATACTACTAGGGCTGCGTCTATACTACCACTGGGGCTGTATATACTACTGGGGCTGCCTGTATACTACCACTGGGGCTGTATATACTGCTGGGGCCCTGTATACTACCACTGGGGCTGTATATACTACCACTGGGGCTGTATATACCACTGGGGCTGTATATACTGCTGGGGCCCTGTATACTACCACTGGGGCTGTATATACCACTGGGGCTGTATATACTACTAGGGCTGCGTCTATACTACCACTGGGGCTGTAAATACCACTGGGGCTGTATATACTACTGGGGCTGCCTGTATACTACCACTGGGGCTGTATATACTGCTGGGGCCCTGTATACTACCACTGGGGCTGTATATACCACTGGGGCTGTATATACTACTAGGGCTGCGTCTATACTACCACTGGGGCTGTATATACTACTGGAGCTGCGTGTATACTACCACTGGGGCTGCTGTATATACCTCTGGGACTGCTGTATACCACACTGCTGGGGGCTGTATACTTGTGCTAGGGTCCACCCTCGGCTTATACACGAGTCAATGGATTTTCCCAGGCTTTGGGGGCAAAAGTAGGGGGGTCGGCTTATACACGGGTCGGCTTATACACGAGTATATACGGTATATACTTTTTTTTAGAGACTGTATAGCTATTAAAGGTGTATCGATCTGGTTGAATAAAGAGGAAGTGCAAAAAATAAAAGGAAATCAAGAGGACAGGAAAAGAGACATAAAAAAAAAAAAGAGATTAATTTTTATGGAAATATTAAGTAGATTATCATCATTTTCGCATTATAAGATGCACTTTTGAAAGTTGGGGTGCATCTTATAATTCGAATATACGGATTATATACTGCAGGGCCCAGGGGTGGTGGGGGCAGCTCTGGAGCAGTGCTGGGTGCTGGGGCGAGCTGGTGGAGGCTGCAGGAAGCAGCGGGAGATCTCCTGCTCCTGCTCATATAACATGCACTGCTGCTTTCAGCGGGACGTGCTCAGAGATTAGGGGGGATCACCTTGTACTTCTAGTCCTTTAAAACAGAAACCAAGATATGATAAAATTGGAGAAGGTGGTGATCTGGACATACGTTGTGGACAGGGAATTACTTTTTGAGCTCTTTAATGAATTTACTAGTAAAATAAAACTGGATATGGATGACATAAATTCTTCTTTAACAACATTGATTACTAGAACGGAAACAACAGAGAGAGAAGTTGCTGCTCTAAAATAAGCAGGTCAACACAAATCAAAGGGATCATAGGGGACTAAGAGAGGAGGTTACTTTACTGACAGATTGGCATGTAAGGAGGACAAGGATAGAATGAGGAACTTGAAAATCAGAGGAATACCTGAGAAGGTTAGGAGTCCGGAGATCTTGCATTATGTGAAATTGATAGTTAAGAAGACTTTACCAAATCTTACTGACTTGGAGTACTCATTTGAAACCTCATATAGACTTCCAAAGACAAAAACCCTTTCTGCAGATTTACCTCATGATGTGATAGTCCAGTTTAGTTTTCTCCACTCTAAAGGGCAATTTTATCGACCATTTAAGGATAAATGGTTCAGAGCAGACGCTCAGGTGCTGGAGCCAAGACAGGGCTTCAGGGCCGAAGTGTTCAGCACCACGGCAGAAGGATAACTCCGCTTGTACTGTAAGTGATGAGGAGATGCGGGCTCTGTTAGGTACGCAAATTGCGTACAGACCCGCCGCTTTTTTACAGTTCTCATGTAAATCCGGCAATTAGCGGCTCATATTGAAAACTTGATTTAACCCCTTCAGACCCATGGTGTGGTGAAGCCATGTGTCAACAGAGTGAGGACACTCTCTACACATATGGTGTCACCACACCAGCAAATTATTAACCCTTTGCACACAGAGTTCTCAACCGCAACGGCAGCCTCTGTGCACACATGCTGCACAGAGGCTGCTGATGGGGTTAATACACAGTGGCCCCGCAATTCAGAAGAGTTCAATTGTCATCAGAGATTTAGTTAAACATTTTGTACCGCTGCTGTTACAGCGGTACAAGATGATTAGTCACTGTACAGCACAGCGAGGATTTTAAACTCCTTAGCTTTGACAGCCGCGGAGCTAAAATGCCCCGACAAATGCTGTCCACGGTCTTTCAGGACCACGGACAGCATCACAATCACACACACCACACACGCACAGCACACTCACATCTATACAGCTAAGCACACTCACCACACTCGCACCACACACATCCAAAAACACGCACAGCACTCGCATCACTGTCGTGCATCAAACACGCACAGTGTTTGATGCACGACAGTGTGCTTTCAGCCTAAATGTGGATGTTGTGGGTATTCAGGAGACTAAATTTGCTAAAATTAATTTCCCCAAAGTTTGAAAATAAAAAATATCCCAATATACACCTAGCTTCTAATGTGAAGAAAAAAGCCGGATTGGCATTTTTGATTAAATCTATAGTTAAGTTTGAACAAATAGAATATATAGCGGATAAGGAGAGTAGATTCCAGATCTTGATTTGTAGACTTGAGGACTTTTTATACACATTGGTGAATCTTTATTCATCGAACAAAGGTCAAATTACGTTTTTAAAAAAATTAATGAATTTGGTAAAAGAAATTCAACAGTGAGCCTTAATTCTCTAGTTGATTTCAATGCTATCCCTAATACGCTTTTGGATACCACTAATATACGCAGACAGAAAAATATTATTTTGGACCCGTGGATTCATAAAGAGGATCTTTATGACTTCTTTAGGTATTTCCATTCGTCCTCAAGGGAGTATTCCCATTATTCTAATTCGCATTTTTCTTCGGCTAGAAGTGATATTGTTCTTTCAGACAATAGAACGCTGCAAAGATTTAAAAAAAAATTGATATCCTCCCACGAACGTGATCCGACCATTCGGCAGTTATGGTTGAACTTATTAATAAATATAGTCCCTCTCCTCATAAACCGTGGAGATCTAACTCTTTTCTCTTTCTGCACCCTACATATAGAGATGAGATCTTGAAAGTCATAGATTCCTATTTTAGAGAAAATAATGTGGATAATATTCCCATTACTACTCTATGGACAGCACGCAAAGCTGTAGTCAGAGGTGCTCTCATCCAATTACAATCTAGGATGAACAGAGAGAAAGAGGCGAAATCCAAATTTCTTGTAGATCAGATTAGAGATCTGGAGAACACCCAAGCTTCTGACTTTTCGGAAGACAATCAGAGATGACTATTACTGCTTAGAGTTGAATTCAGTTCAATTTAAACAAAGGAATATGACAACGTGATAGTCTTCCAAATCTAAATACCATTTATGTATGAATAAACTAAATACATTATTTGCTGAAAAACTTAAGATTCAGAGAGTTAAATGCAGAATCTTGCAAATAAAGTGAGAACATGGAGTGGTTGATAAAAATCCCAAGGAAATTTCAGAAGAATTTTCAAAACTTTTATAGTCATTTATATAACCTATTGCAATCTGAGAGTCCTCAATGGTTGATACCTTTTAATGGCTAACTGAAAAGATGGTAAACATAGCAAGCTTTTGGGACACTGAGTTCCCTTCAACACAGTGTCCCGAAAGCTTGCTATGTTTACCATCTTTTCAGTTAGCCATTAAAAGGTATCAACCACTGAGGACTCTTAGATAGCCAGTAGATAGAAAAATATATTGCAAACACGGTATAAATATTCTTTACCTTATTTATATAACCTGAAAGATGACTGTTCTTTGGTGTGCCCTTCTACACAATCTATTGATGGTATCTTGATTCTGTGAAATTGCCTGCATTATCTGATGAAGATTTGTTTAATCTTAATTCTCCCTTTACTGAAAGTGAGGTCGCTGTTACTATTGGTTCCCTAATGAACGGGAAATCTCCTGGTCCATATGGCATCCCAAACGAGTATTATAAGAAATTTTTGGTCCCGCTTGTTCCGTTCATCACTAGTTTGATGAATGCTGTTGCCAATAAGACATGTGTTCTTGCTGAAATTCTGGAAGCTATAATTTCTGTAATCCCAAAAGATAAGAAAGATACCCAAAATGTTGCAAGTTATAGGCCTATTTCACTTTTGAATTCGGATACTAAGATAATATCTAAGATTATGGCTTTGCGTTTCCAAAAATGTTAAACAAACTAGTACACCCAGATCAGATGAGATTTGTGCAGAATAGGGGGAACTCCGATGCAACTCCAAGGGCTATTAAAATAATTTCACATGTGGAAAGATCTGGAATGCTGATATTAGCCTTATCCATTGATGTGGAAAAGGCGTTTGATCGGGTGCATTGGGGATTCCTCTTTGGGTACCTTATGTCATTTTGGTATCCGAGGATCTTCTTACAATGTTTTTTCAGCCTTATTCACCAAACCTTTTGCAAGAATCCTAACTAGTTGCTGGACCTTTTGAAATCGAAATTTGATTTTTCATGGGACACTTCTCATTTTTCTTATTTGGGAATCCAGATTACCAAGACGTTATCTAACATCATTATTAAAAATTTTTCTGATTTATTTTCCAGCTTGGAAAAGGATATTTCACACCTGTCCATACTGAAATATCTTGGTTAGGGAGGATTAATGCATATAAATGTTTTGTTCTTCCTAAGATCATATACAGTACAGACCAAAAGTTTTGACACACCTTCCCATTCAAAGAGTTTTTTTATTTTCATGACTATGAAAATACTGTGTTTCCCCGAAAATAAGGCGCCCCGGGGATTTGGCCAGGGTGCTTACCATAAGGCACCCCCCGAAAATAAGACCGTGGCAGGCAGGCAAAAAAAAAAATCATGCTCCCCCTACTCAGCTGCCCCTGCCGCCGCCATTGTTCCTCCGGAGCTTGCCGCTGCCGCCTCTTGATGTCACCCAGTGTGTGTACATAGCCGGGCGCCGCAGATGTACGATAGTAAGCCATCAGCCAATCAGGCGGTTGCTGGCGTCTGATTAGCTGCGTCATTATCGTACATCTCCTATACAGAGGGCATCTGCGCCGCTTAGCGTAGATGTACGGTAATGCCGCGGCCAATCAGACGCCAGCAGCCGCCTTATTGGCTGATGGCTTACCATCTACGGCACCCGGCTATGTACGCATCGGGGGACATCAAGTGGCGGCGGCCGGCTCCAGTGATGTGTTTCACGGTGTGTGTATGGCTGTGTGTGTGTGGCTGTGTGTGTGGCGCTGTGTGTGTGTGTGGCACTGTGTGTGAGTGTGGCACTGTGTGTGAGTGTGGCACTGTGTGTGAGTGTGGCACTGTGTGTGTGGCGCTGTGTGTGTGTGGCGCTGTGTGTGTGTTTGTGTGTGTGTGGCAAGAGGAATGTTGGGGGATGATGGGGGCTACAGAGGGACAGTGGCAGATGATGGGGTCTAGGGATAGTGAAGGATGATGAGGGGGCTACAGAGGGATAGTGGAGGATGAGGGGGCTATAGAGGGATAGTTGAGGATGAGGGGGCTACGGAGGGATAGTGGAGGATGAGGGGGCTACAGAGGGATAGTGGAGGATGCTTAATATAAGGCGCCCTCCCCCGAAAATAAGACATGGTCCATCTTTGGGACCAAAAAAAAAAATATAAGACTGTGTCTTATTTTCGGGGAAACACGGTAGGTATTTTTATTGTGAGTGACATCTGAGATAATGGAACTTTGAGATCCTTTGCTTATTTGAGTGAAAAATATGGTCTACCGGAGTCTGAAAAGGGAAAATGAAATCGACTTGATAAGCGCTTGAAAAAGGAGAGAATAAATTTTAATCTTCCTGAAAATATTGTGGAGTTGTTATGTTTCCCGTATAGATATAGAAGTTGGAAAACTAATTCTTTATACCAGCTTTTAAATGGAGATAAAACCCTTCTTAAACCACAATACATAAGTAATTGGGAAAGGGAGTTGTTGCGAGATGATGTTTTTGATGGGCAGTCCTTCTTTCATACCTTAAAGTTAATGCGCACCTACATTCCGTATACATCTCTAATGGAGTCCCAGTTCAAGTTTTTTACTAACTTGTATTTTACGCCATCCAAATTGCATTTGGTGGACTCATGCAATTCTGCGGAGTGTTGGAGTGTGGTTGTGTGGGGACTATTAAACATATCTTTTGGTTTTGCCCGAGAGTAACTATATTTTGGCAGGATGTCTAAGCTTTGGTAAATTCGGTTATGGGTCTTAATCTGAAATTTACAGCTTCAGTTGGTTCTGATTTTACTGGGAATCACTGATCTGCCTAGAGGAAATAGAGCCTTTGTTTTGCATGTAATTTTAGTAGCTAAATCTCTGATTGCATCATTGGAGAACTTCTGAGGTTCCTATGATAGCCACTCTTATAACTAGACTTTTGAGTCATAATTTGAGTATTCATTCACTCTAAGAGAAAATGCTCACGGGAAATACCAAGATAAGTGGGGAGGATTGGATAACTACATTTGCTCAAAATCTAGCTTTGGATTAACTTGAGGTGATGGGTGGTCCTTCCATTAATGTACATTTCTTAATTTCACATTTCTGATTACTGTACATTGTTTGTTCAATCTGTGTTTGTTTTAATCATATAGGATATCTGATTTTAACTTGTTTTTCATTTTTTTTTAACCTTTCTGATTCTTCCTCCATGTCATTGTATATAGTTTAATCGTTTGTTTTATTTGTTTTCTTCTGTAAATTCTGTTACATTATATTGTACGTCTGTGCTAATGTATTCTTTCATTTCTTTGTATATAAAGCTTTCATGTGATTATTAATTTTGTAAATAGTTAATAACATTTTAAAAGATGTCACCTTTCTATAGAGTCTCGCGTTCTGTGGTAGATGGTTATTGAATGAGCCGTGACATAAACCCAGGGTAGATAAAAGGAATATAGAGCGCACATATAGCGAGATAAGGGTAAATCAGATACACTCACCTTTTATGGTTGTGTGAGACACAACCACTGTAATTAGCATTGGCGGCTGCTGCAATCCCCGAAGTGATGATCCTTTGTTAGGTGCAAAGAATGTGGCATCATACTGCACTGCTGGCCTGTCAGAATGATGTACCAGAGGAGTCCAAGTAGATGTAATAGAGAAATAGACTTTATTTCTATGCATTTTGTGGTGTATAGAGTGTCTTGAGAAAGTAGTGTGAACACCACGAAACGCGTACAAATAAAGTCTATTTCTCTATTACATCTACTTGGACTCCTCTGGTACATCATTCTGACAGGTGAGCAGTGCAAGTCGGATGTCCCATTCTCTGCACTTAACAAAGTGATATAGGCCCAGCACTAAAAGGACTATTTGACTTGAACTTACTGCGGTGTGCAGAAAGTGATATAGGCCAATATATCAACTCGTGGATACAGGTACTATGCTGGAAATAGGAACCGATGTCTCCAGGACTCGTAGACTGAGGAATAACCAAGTATAGATGGTTATTGATTCAGTGGGGAAGACTTTCCCTTCTGGGTAATCTTAACAATCTGATTCATTGTGAGATCAAAGGGTACGATGATGTCCACACTGTGAATAAAGCTGGTGCGACCATGTAGTTTAAGCGGTGGGTATGATACAAATGAATCCTGTGAGGATCAGAGTGCACAGTAGGAGCCGAGACTGGTTGACTTTGAGGGACTTATATGACAGAAAATACCCAAAAATGACACCATTCTAAAATCTGCACCCCTCAAAACCACACTGAAGAAGTTTATTAACCCTTTAGGTGCTTCACAGGCACTAAAGTGATGTGGAAGGAAAAATGGAAAATGTAACACTTTCTAACAAAAATTTTATTTTAGCCTCAAATATTGAATTTTCACAAGAGTAACAGGAGAAAATAGACCCCAAGATTTGTTGTGCATTTTCTCCCAAGTACTCTGATACCCCCATATATGGTGGAAATTCAGTGTTTAGTAGGGCTCTGAAAGGAAGGAGCGCATTTGACTTTTTTAACAGAAATAAAGATTTAGTTGGAATGGTTTGCTGGTGCGATGTCACATTGGCAAGGCACCTGAGGTACTTAAACAGTGGAACTCCACCACAAGTGACCCTATCTTGGAAACTACAGCTCTCAAGGAATTTATCTAGATGTTTGGTGAGCACCATGAACCCCTAGGTGCTTCACAGAGTTTTATAACATTAAGCCGGGAAAATAAAAAAATACGTCTTTAACCACAAAAATGTTGCTTTAATTTTTTCAAATTCACTAGGGTAACAGGAGATGATGAACTGTACAATTTGTTACACAATATCTCCTGAGTACGCCAATATCCCATATGTGGTCAAAAATTACTTAAAGCACAGTACAAAGTGAAGAAAGGAAGGAGCACAATATCTGAGTTCAGATTAAGGGTGCTTTCACACGCTGCGTATTTGCTGCATTTTTTTACGTGCGAGCTCATCACAAACCAGGAGTGCAACAATCAGAAGAAAAGTTTAATAGAAACAAGTGCTCCACTTCTGGATTTAATCACCCACTCCTGGTTTGTGATGAGCTCGCGC
>JARQOC010002591.1:0-23602 GCA_033576535.1 Allobates femoralis | reverse complement strand
TTATCTCTTTAGTGAGCTCTGTTCTGCTCTCTTATCTCTGTAGTAAGCTTGGTTCTGCTCTCTTATCTCTGTAGTAAGCTCGGTTCCAGTGGTGGACCTTGCGACCAGGGGGCCCTGGTGCAGGTTCCAATGGTGAGGACCGGGGCAGGGGGGGTGGGGGAGGGTTTTCGAGTGATGCTGTCAGCGAGGACCGGGAGGAGGGTGGGGGGCTAGGGGGGCTATCCACCATCGGCGAGGTCCGGGGGGATGTTGCTTTTGTGCTATCAGCCGTCGGCTCCTACCTGCGAGTGAGCCGCACAGTCCTGGGAGTCCTGGGAGCTGGGGCAGCAGCAGAGGAGAGGAGGGGCGGGCTAAGCCAGGGGAAGCAGGAAGCTTCCCTCAGTTAACCCCTCTCCTCTGGCACACTGGCACAGGGTCATGGGGGTCAGCTGGGGGCCCCCTGCAGGCTTCAGGGGCCCTCTAGCTGGTCGGGGCCCTGGTGCAGCCCCTGCTCGGTTCTGCTCCCATATCTCTGTAGTAGGGGAGGCAGGGCCAGGCTAAGGAACAGAGTGGCATAACGAGGGGTGGGGCTACAGGGAGGGGTGGGGCTACATGGAGGGGTGGGGCTACGCATGAGGGTGGGTGGGGCTAGGATACATACATACACAAACATACACTAAATTGTATATATTAGATATAAATAATTAAAAAATAAACATTTTAAAGAAAACAGTTAAAAAAGCGAATCATCACCTTTCCTCATGAATGTTCTGTTATTTCACATGTATCGGTCACATTTAGTATTGCCCTTAATTTAGATGCAAACTCAGCAACACGATGCAGCATTAAAGTGAACCTGTCACCTCCGAGAAGCCCCTAACCCATCACTACATGTCCTGCACCTTCCTATTCGCATTAGAGAAATCCCTTTCTGTGCTAAATGCTTGTGTTCAAAGATGTAAAAAGCATTTCTATACTCATTAGATGATGATGAAGCCGGGGCTGTATGCAATAGTCCTCCTGGGCATGGTGGTTTGCAGCCTCCAGGATCCTTTGTCGCCCCCTATGGGCCTGATATTGTAATAGGAATCCTCTCTGCCCCAGTCTGTGTCTGATGTCGCTCTCCAGTTCTTTGTCCGTCCTGCTCCATGTTAAGCTGCATAGAGAGCTCTGCGGGGCTGACTGTACATGGGGCAATGCTTGCGGGGCTGACTGTACACAGGGCGATGCTCTGCGGGGCTGACTGTACACAGGGCGATGCTCTGCGGGGCTGACTGTACACAGGGCGATGCTCTGCGGGGCTGACTGTACACAGGGCGATGCTCTGCGGGGCTGACTGTACACGGGGCTGTGCAATGCTCTGCGGGGCTGACTGTACATGGGGCAATGCTCTGCGGGGCTGACTGTACATGGGGCAATGCTCTGCAGGGCTGACTGTACATGGGGCTGTGCAATGCTCTGCGGGGCTGACTGTACATGGGGCTGTGCAATGCTCTGCGGGGCTGACTGTACACGGGGCTGTGCAATGCTCTGCGGGGCTGACTGTACACAGGGCGATGCTCTGTGGGGCTGACTGTACATGGGACTGCTGCCCCAGTCATTAAGAAAGAAATACATTACCGACTTCCCCTGTAACTGTTTTCTTGTACATTAGCCCCAGTTACAGAGGGGCTGGCATGGGGGATGGGTGACCGTAGACGGGATGCAGGCGATAAAATGGGGGACAGACGACGAGACTGGGGATGGGCAGCAAGAGTGGGGACGGGCGACGAAATGGGTATGGGAGACAAGACGGGACAGGCGACGAGACAGGAGACGTGGGACGGGGACAAAACAGGGGACAGGCGAAGAGACGGGGGGTGGGAGACGTGGGACGGGCAACACGACTGGGGACGGGCGACGAAACTGGGGATGGGAGACAAGACGGGACAGGCGACGAGACAGGAGACGTGGGACGGGAGACGTGGGATGGGCGACAAGACGGGGACGGGCCACGAGACGGGGGATGGGAGACGTGGGACAGGTGACAAGACAGGGGCGGGCGACGAGACTGGGGACGGGCGACAAGACAGGGGACTGGCGACGAGACAGGGGACGGGAGACATGGAATGGGCGACAAGACGGGACGGGCGACGAGATGCGGGATGGGAGACGACGATGAACTGGGGGTCGGTTGACAAAACAGGCGACGGGACAGGAGACGTGGGACTGGTGACAAGACGGGATGGGAAACGAGACGCGGGATGGGAGACATGTGACGAAGACAAGACAGGGGACGGGTGACGAGACTGGGGATGGGGGACGTGGGATGGGCGACAAGTCAGGGGACTGGCGACGAGACGGGGGACAGAAGGGGGACAGGTGACAAGACCTGGGACGGGTGACAAGACAGGGGACTGACGACGAGACGGGGACGGGCGACGAGATGAGCGACTGGGGACGGCCGATGAGACGGGGACGGATGACAGGACGGGGGTCGGTTGACAAAACAGGTGACGGGACGGGCAACAAGACATGGGACAGGTAACGAGCGGATGGACAGAGCGATGCGGAGACCGGATGGGGATGCGTGACAAGATGGGCGGTGGGACGGGCAACGAGACGGGGGACGGCCGACGAGATAAGCGACGGAGACAGTCGACGAGACGGGTTTGGGTGACGAAACAGGCGAAAGGACAGGCGACGGAGGGGGATGGGCGAGGTGGGAAGGCGATGAGACGGGCGATGAGTTGATGGATAGGCGACGGGATGGGGGACATGACGAGACGGGGGATAGGTGACGAGACGGGGGATGGGCGGCGGGACATGGGACGCGAAACGGGGAACAGACGACGAGACAGGCGATAAGACGGGGAACGGGACGGGAGACGAGATGAGGGACAGCCGACCAGGTTTGGGCAACGAGACAGGAGACAGGTGACAGGCGATGAGATGGGCGACGGGACGGGGGACAGCCAAATGAGATGGGCGACGGGGTAGAGGTGACGGGAAGGGCGACGCAATGGGCAGTGAGACTGGGGACGGGTGACGAGACAGGGGACGGGCAACGGGGGTCAGGCAACGAGACGGGCAACGGAATGGACGACGGGATAGGCGATCGGGACAGGGCGACGAGATGGGCAACGGGACGGGCGATGAGACGGGATAGGTGATGGGACGAGACGGGGGACAGGCGATGAGAAGGGCGACAGGGGACGGAGGACAGGGGACGGGCGATGAGACGGGGGACAGGCAAAGTGATGGGGGACGGGGGACAGGTGACGAGACGGCGATGGGACGGGGACCTGTCGGGGGACACGAGATGAAGACGGGTCGGGTGATGGGATGGGTGATGAGACGGGCGAAAAGGGGAACAGGCGATGGCACAGGGGGACAGGCGATGCGACGGGGGACAAGGGATGGGGGACGGGCGACGATACGGGGACGAGCGACGAGACGGGGGATGGGCGATGGGGGTCGGGTGATGTGGGTTGGGCGATGGGACAGGCGACGAGATGGGCGGGGAAGGGATGACAGGGGACAGGCGACAAGATAGGGTTTGGGGACGAGACGGGGGATAGGCGACGAGACGGGGGGACGGGCGATGGGGGCCAGGCGACGGGATGGGTGACGGGATGGGCGACGAGATGGGCGACAGACGTGGGACACGGGGCGAGCAACGAGACAGGGGACGGGCGCCGAGAAGGGTGACAGAGGGACGGAGGACAGGGGACGGGCGACGAAACGGGGGACGGTGACAGACGGTGGATGGGCGACGGGACAGGCGACGAGACTGGGGACAGGAGACGTGGGACGGGTGACAAGATGGGGGACGAGTGACGAGACGGGAGAAGGGTGATGGGCGACGAGACGGGGTATGGGCGACGAGACTGGGGTTGGGCCAAGGACTGAGGACGGGTGACGAGACTGAGGACGGACGACGAGACGGGAGACGGGCAACGAGAAGGGGGACAGGCGACGAGACGGGAGACACGAGATGGGGGATGGGCGACTAGAGGGGGTACATGTGACTGGGTTTGGGCAACGAGACCGGAGACGCTGGACAGGCGACGAGACAGGGGACGGGCAACAAGACGAGTGACGGGGGTTCGAGCGAAGACGGTCGACAGGATAGAAGATAGGATAGGCGACAGGACGTACAACGAGATGGGCGACGAGACATGGACAGGGGACTGGCGACAAGATGGGGGACGGGCAACAAGCAGGGTGACAGGGGACGGGCGATGAGACGGGGGACGGTGACATGACGGGAGATGGGGGACAGGCAACGAGACGAGGGATGGCTGACGAGACAGGCGATGGGACGGGCGACGTGGGACGGGTGACGGGTCGGGCGATGAGACGGGTACGGGCGACGAGATGGACCATGGGACGGGCGACCAGATGGGGACGTAGGACGGGCGATGAGAGGGACGACAGGGCATGGGGACGAGACGGGGACGGTGACGAGACGCATGGGCCGACGCAACGGAACGGGCGACGTTACTGGGGACGGGAGACGTGGGATGGGTGACAAGATGGGGACGGGCGACGAGACGGGCGAACGTGATGGGGACAGGTGACGAGGCGGGGATGGGCGATGAGACAGGGGATGAGCGACGAGACTGGGGAAGGGGAACGGGTGACTAGACGGGGGACGTGAGACGAGGGACAGGCGACGAGGCGGGGACCGGCGACGAGACGGGCAATGAGACATAACCTGTCTCATTGCCCGTCTCGTCGCCCGTCCCCGCCTCATCGCCTGTCCCTCGTCTCGCGTCCCCGTCTTTTCACCTGTAACCCTTCCTCAGTCTCGTCGCTCATCCCCGGTCTCATCGCTCGTCCCGCCTCATCACCTGTCCCCGTAACGTCGCCCGTCTTGTCGCCCATCCCCCATCTTGTCATCCATCCCACGTCTCCCGTCCCCAGTAATGTCGCCCGTTCCGTTGCGTCGCCATGCGTCTCGTCACCGTACCCCGTCTCATCGCCCATGCCCTGTCGCCCTCTTGTCGCCGTCCTCCGTCGCCCATCTGGTCGCCCGTCCCATCGTCCATCTCGTCACCGTACCCGTCTCATCGCTCGACCCATCACCCGTCCCCGTCCCATCGCCTGTCTCGTCGGTCGTCCCCCGTCTCGTCGCCTGTCCCCATCTCCCGTCGTGTCACCCTTCCCCCATCTCATCACCCGTTCCCTGTCACCCTGCTCGTTGCCCGTCCCCCATCTTGTCGCCTGTCCCCGTCCATGTCTCGTCGCCCATCTCGTTGTACGTCCTGTCACCTATCCTATCTTCCATCCCGTAGCCCGTCTCGTCGCTCGACCCCCATCACTCGTCTTGTTGCCCGTCCCCTGTCTCGTCGCCTGTCCAGCATCTTCTGTCTCGTTACCCAAACCCAGTCATATGTACCCCGTCTAGTCACCCATCCCCCATCTCGCGTCCCCTGTCTCGTCGCCTGTCCCCCTTCTCGTTGCTCGTCTCCCATCTCGTCGTCTGTCCCCCGTCTCGTCACCCATCCCCAGTCTCGTCACCCGTCCCCAGTCTCGTCGCCCATACCCCGTCTCATCGCCCATCACCCTTCTCCCATCTCGTCACTCGTCCCCCATCTTGTCACCCGTCCCACGTCTCCTGTCCCCAGTCTCGTCGCCCGTCCTGTCGCCCATCCACCGTCTCGTCACTGTCCCCCGTCTCGTCGCCCGTCCCCTGTCCTCCGTCCTCTGTTGCCCTTCTCGTCACCCGTCCTGAGTCTCGTTACTTGCCCTGTGTTCCCCGTCTCATCGCCCATCTCGTCGCTCGTCCCGTCGCCCATCCCGTCGCCTGACCCCCATCACCCGTCCCCCGTCTCGTCTCCTGTCCCCCGTCTCGTCGCCCAAACCCCGTCTTGTCGCCTGTCCCTTGTCGTCCCTTCCCCGCCCATCTCGTCGCCTGTCCCGTCACCCAAACCCCATCGCCCGACCCCCATCGCCCATCCCCTGTCTCGTCGCTCGTCCCCGTATTGTCGCCCGTCCCCCATCCCTTGTCCCCCGTCGCATCGCCTGTCCCCGTGCCATCGCCTGTTCCCCTTTCGCCAGTCTCATCACCCGTCCCATCACCCGACCCGTCTTCATCTCGTGTCCCCCGACGCGTTGCCCGTCCCATCGCCCGTCTTGTCACCTCTCCCCCAGTCCCCCATAACTTTGCCTGTCCTCCGTCTCATCGCCCGTCCCCTGTCCTCGTCCCGTTGTTCTTCTCATCGCCCGTCCCCCGTCTCGTCCCCTGTCGCCCATCCCGTCTCATCGCCCGTCCCGTTGCCCATCTCGACGCCTGTCCCGTCACCTATGCCGCCGTCCATTCCGTTGCCCGTCTCGTCGCTTGACCCCCGTTGCCCGTCCCCTGTCTTGTCACCCGTCCCCAGTCACATTGCCTGTTGTGTGCCCGTCCCGTCGCCTGTACCCAGTCACCCATCTCGTTGGCTGTCCCCTGTCTCGTCTCCTGCCACCTGTCTCCTGTCTCGTTGCTCAAACCTGGTCGGCTGTCCTTCGTCTCGTCTCCCGTCCCGTTCCCGATCTTATCGCTGTCTTGTCGTCTGTCCCCCGTCCTCATGTCCCGTCGTCCATCCCCCGTCTCGTCACCTATCCCCGTCTCGTCATGTCCCCCATCTCGTCACCTGTCCATCATCTCGTCGCCCGTCTCATTGCCCGTCCCACCTTGCCCATCCCCGTCTCGACGTCCGTCCTTTCACCTGTTTGTCACCCGAACCCGTCTCGTCGACCGTCTCCGTCGCTTATCTCATCGCCCGTCCCCCGTCTCGTTGCCCGTCCCATCGCTCATCTCGTCATGCATCCCCCATCCTGTCGTCTGTCCATCGCTCGTCACCCATCCCCAGTCTCGTTGCCCGTCCCGTCGCCTGTTTTGTCAACCGACCCCCGTCCTTTCGTCCGTCCGCATCTCATCGGCCGTCCCCGTCGCTCTCGCCCGTCCCCGTCTCGTCGTCCGTCCCCTGTCTCATCACCCGTCCCGGTCTCGTCACCTGTCCCCCTTTCTGCCCCCCGTCTCCTCGCCAGTCCCCTGAAATGTCGCCCATCCCACGTCTCCCGTCCCCATCTCGTCACCCGTCCCCTGTCTTGTCCCCGTCGCATGTCTCCCATCCCGCGTCTCGTCGCCCATCCCCAGTCTTGTCACCCGTCCCACGTCTCCCGTCCCGTCGCCTGTTTTGTCAACCGACCCCGATTCATCGTCGCCTCCCATCCCGCATCTCATCGCCCGTACCCTGTCTTGTCGCTCGTCCCCGTCTCGTCGCTCGTTCCCATCTTGTCACCTGTCCCACGTCTCCAGTCCCTGTCTCGTCGTCCGTCCCGCCTTGTCGCCCGTCCCCAGTCTCGTCGCCCGTCCCCTGTCTTGTTGCCATTCCCAGTCTCCCATCCCCGTCTCGTCACCCGTCCTCTGTCTTGTCGCACGTCCCGTCTCGTCACCTGACCCGTCTCCTTGTCGCCCATCCCAGTCTCGTCGCCCGTCCCTAGTCTTGTTGCCGTCCCAGTTCCCACCCCCCGTCTCTTCGCCTGTTCCCTGTCTTGTCACCATCCCACTCTCCGTCTTGTCGCCCATCCCCTGTCTCATGCCCGTCCCGTCTTTCGCCGTCCCAGTCTCGTCACCCGTCCTCCATTTTATCGCCTGACTCCCGTCCGCGGTCACCCATCCCCATGTCAGCCCCTCTGTAACTGGGGTAATGTACAAGAAAACAGTTACAGGGCAAATCGCTAATATAATATTTCTTTTTTAATGACTGGGGAGCGGCCATTACCGTCACCCAACATGAACCCATGAAAAAAAAATCGATGGTAAAATCTGAGAAAATTCAGTTCTCTGCATTGCTTTTAATGGAAGCGTCTGCAGGAGTGAAACGCACCAAATTAGTTAAAAGGAGCTGGAATAATTAATGCATCGTTTTGCGGAGTTTGCATGTAAATCAAGGGCAATACTAAATGTGACCACCAGGTGGCAGATTGCAGCATATACATGTGAAATAACAGAACATTCATGAAAAAAAGGTGATGATTCGCTTTTTATAACTTTTCTTTTAGCTTTTTACAATTTTCTAAACATTTTTTTAATTACTTAGAACTTTTTTTTTTTTTTAATTTATATTCTAATATATAAAATTGAGTGTATGTGTGTATGTATAATAGCCCCACCCCCTCCAGGTAGCCCCACCCCTTTATAGTCCTGCTTCCTTTATGGCCCTGCCTCCAAATCTGCATATCCCCCCAAATACACATCAACCTGCCCCCCCCCCAAATACACATCAACCTGCACCCCCCCCCAAATACACATTAACCTGCACCCCCCCCAAATACACATTAACCTGCACCCCCCCCAAATACACATCAACCTGCACCCCCCCCCAAATACACATCAACCTGCACCCCCCCCAAATACACATCAACCTGCACCCCCCCAAACTATTTATCTTTTTACTTTAAGAAAAAAATAAATCTTTTTTAAAACCTTGTTTTTGTGTATCTCTGTTCCTCTATCCTATCATACTGACTATCTCTATTCCTCTATCCTATCATACTGACTATCCTCTATTCCTCTATCCTATCATACTGACTATCATCTATTCCTCTATTCTATCATACTGACTATCCTCTATTCCTCTATCCTATCATACTGACTATCCTCTGTTCCTCTATCCTACCATACTGACTATCCTCTGTTCCTCTATCCTATCATACTGACTATCCTCTATTCCTCTATTCTACCCTACTGACTATTCTAACCCCACCCCAATGTCACCCCTAATTTAATGTGTGCCCCCTATCTTCCCCCCTTACAGTGATTACCTTCCCCCCCCCCCGCTCTGTCTTCCTCCAATGCTTTGTTTATGATACCCTCCAGTTTTCTCGCCATCTTCTCCCCTAGCAGTGTTGCCCCCTCCTCACTGAGGTGCCGCCCGTCCGCACAATAGTACCGGTAGAACCCAAAGAAGTCGGCCCAGTTGTCCATGAAGCTGAACCCCTGCTTATGCACCAGGTGCGGAGCCACTGATTGATGGCAATGAGGTCCTGTGTTCTCTGTGACGTGGCGTAGGGCTCAGGGAGGAGCTCGGAGAACACCACACTGGAGGTCCAGGATTTCAGTTTTTCGCCCAGTTCTCGGTAATGTCTTTCAGGACTTTCCACCTCCCTGTGACGTCGTCATTGGTGCCAATATGGATCATCACCACCGGTTCCTCATCAACCGTTGCCAGCAATCTGTCCACCTGATCGGTGATGTCCCGGATGCGAGCGCCGAGGAGGCAGCTCACTCTCCGGAAATACCGATCTCTGTGACAGATTGCTGCCTCTGCTCCCCAAATCATGCCGTCCCCCACTACCAGCACCTTTCTGGGGCAGACACTCTGCCGGCTTTCACACTCCTCCTCGATGTTACTCCATTCAATGTTACTCTCCTCCATGTACATGATGTCACTCTCCTCCACCTCTATGATCACCTCCTTCTCCTCTTCCTTTATCTCCATGATGTTACTCTCCTCGATGTTCATGATGGTATTCTCCTCACTGTCACTCTCCTCATTGTCACTCCACTCCTCCTCTATGATCACATCCTTCTCCTCTTCCTTTATCTCCATGATGTTACTCTCCTCGATGTTCATGATGTCACTCCACTCACTGTCACTCCACTCACTGTCACTCCACTCACTGTCACTCCACTCACTGTCACTCCCCTTGATGTTACTCTTTTCAATGTTCATGATGTTACTCTCCTCGATGTTACTCTCCTCAATGTCACTCTTCTCCACGTCCATGATGTCAATCTCCTCCTCAATGTTATTTGCCTTCACATCCATAATGTTATTCACATTTTTAATGATATTCTCCTTCTTAATGTTGCTCTCCTCAATGTTACTCGCCTCCAGATCCATGATGTTACTCTCCTCCTTAATGTTATTCTCCTTCATGTTACTCTCCTCAATGTTACTCTCCTCCATCTTCAGGATGTCACTCTCCTCGAGGTTACTCTTCTTCACCTCCTTGATGTTAATCTCCTCCTTGATGTTACTCTCCTCGAGGTTACTCTTCTTCACCTCCTTGATGTCACTCTCCTGGAGGTTAATCTTCTTCACCTCCTTGATGTTAATCTCCTCCTTGATGTCACTCTCCTTGAGGTTACTCTTCTTCACCTCCTTGATGTTAATCTCCTCCTTGATGTTACTCTCCTCGAGGTTACTCTTCTTCACCTCCTTGATGTCACTCTCCTGGAGGTTACTCTTCTTCACCTCCTTGATGTTAATCTCCTCCTTGATGTCACTCTCCTTGAGGTTACTCTTCTTCACCTCCTTGATGTTAATCTCCTCCTTGATGTTACTCTCCTTGAGGTTACTCTTCTTCACCTCCTTGATGTTAATCTCCTCCTTGATGTCACTCTCCTTGAGGTTACTCTTCTTCACCTCCTTGATGTTAATCTCCTCCTTGATGTCACTCTCCTTGAGGTTACTCTTCTTCACCTCCTTGATGTCACTCTCCTGGAGGTTAATCTTCTTCACCTCCTTGATGTTAATCTCCTCCTTGATGTCACTCTCCTTGAGGTTACTCTTCTTCACCTCCTTGATGTTAATCTCCTCCTTGATGTCACTCTCCTTGAGGTTACTCTTCTTCACCTCCTTGATGTTAATCTCCTCCTTGATGTCACTCTCCTTGAGGTTACTCTTCTTCACCTCCTTGATGTCACTCTCCTGGAGGTTAATCTTCTTCACCTCCTTGATGTTAATCTCCTCCTTGATGTCACTCTCCTTGAGGTTACTCTTCTTCACCTCCTTGATGTTAATCTCCTCCTTGATGTCACTCTCCTTGAGGTTACTCTTCTTCACCTCCTTGATGTGACTCTTCACATCTTTCTCCTCTTCCTTTATCTCCACGTTGTTATTCTCCTCCTTTGATCCCAGGACTCCATGTGGACCACGAGATCCGAATGCCCAATACAATAACAAAAATGCAGGCACCATTTTCTAAAAAGAAGGAGACAAGATAGAAGAGAATGAATGATACCATAGGAGGTGAACAAGGCAATGGTGCACAGTCACAATGCAGTCAGATATAGTGTTAGTAGAATATTGTGATCAATTAACAAAGAGCAAAGTGAATGAACAAAAGTAAAATCTAAACCCCATCAATATTTGGTGACCGCTGGTTACACTTGGACTCACACTAAGTTTTTGAAGAAACTCAACAGATAGCATGGGCGCAATGATCGCGGTCACAAAGAGTGCAACAGCATCAGGCCCATGCTGAGGAGGGACCCCCGACACCAGCAGCCATCCCTGCTGGATATGCGTCCAATGAAGTACATTCAACTGACATAAATTGTGGTGCAGAGACTCGCTGGCTCCCTGCACTGCAATACAAACTGAGGCCAGCAGCTGACGGCAGTGTGCAAGTCACTGGCCGTGCATGGCAGTAAGGAGGCATAGAAGAGAACGTCGCTTATCGTGGGAGGGGAAGAGGGAGAGGAGAATTAATTGTTTTTACATTTGTTGGAGAAGAGCAGGGACATTATTACTGGAAGAAGCCCAGGATGGGGTCATTATACCAAGATGGGGGGCATATGTTACTGGAAGGGGCCGAGAATGGGGGAGATTATATCAGGAAGTGCATAATGGATATACCACCCGTTATTATACCAGGAGGAGACCCGGGATGGGGACATTATACCAGGAAGGGACCAAGGATGGGGGCATTATGCCAGGAGGAGCGACATATATTACTGGAAGGGGCCCCGGAAAGGGGCACTATATCAGGATGCGGAACATATTTACGGGAAGAGGCCCAGGATGGGAGACATTATACAAGGATGGGAGGTATATGATGGGTAACTATTTGCCTGTATTTCTCATATATGAGAAATGCATATCTGCCTACATCCAAAAAAGATCTTTGGTTACTTCTCCAAGGTGTTTGGAACATTTGAGGGCCAAAATTAAAAAGAAAGACAAAGTTGCAGGCCAACCTCGATGCGCACCGCACCTTATCCTCTATACAGCATAATTGTCCCCAGAAAGTCCACCATACAAAAGAATGGGTCCACGTAGTCCTCCATACAGGATAATGGGCCATACATAGCCCTCCATACAAAGTAATGGGCCCCACATAGTCCTCCATACAGAATCATGGGCCCCACATAGTCCTCCATACAGAATAATAGCCCCCACATAGTCCTCCATACAGAATAATGGATCCCGCATAGTCCTCCATACAGAATAATGGACCCCACCCCACATAGTGCTCCATGCAGAATAATGGACCCTACATAGTCCTCCATACAGAATAATGGACCCCACCCCACATAGTGCTCCATGCAAAATAATGGACCCTACATAGTCCTCCATACAGAATAATGGGCCCCACATAGTCCTCCATACAGAATAATGGGCCCCACATAATCCTCCATACAGAATAATGGGCATACATAGTCTTACATACAGAATAAGGGGCATACATAGTCTTACATACAGAATAAGGGGCATACATAGTCTTACATACAGAATAATGAGCCCCAAATAATAGTGCTCCATACAATAATGGGCTCCTACATACAGAATAAAATTACAGCCATCAATGGGCCCACATAGTCCCCATACAGAATGGGTCCCACATATCCTCCATACAGAATAATGGGCTTCACATAGCCTCCATACAGAATATGGGCCCCATAGTCTCCATACAGAATATGGGCCCACATAGTCCTCCATACAGAATGGGCTCCACATAGTCTCCATACAGAATGGGCCCACATAGTCCTCCATACAGATATGGGCCCCACATAGTCCTCCATACAGAATGGGCCCCACATAGTCCTCCATACAGAATGGGCCCCACATAGTCCTCCATACAGAATATGGGCCCCACATAGTCCTCCATACAGAAATGGGCCCCACATAGTCCTCCATACGAATGGGCCCACATAGTCCTCATACAGAATGGGCCCCACATAGTTCTCCATACAGAATCATGGGCCTATATAGTCCTCAAAAGAATAATAGGCCCACTATCCTCCATACAGATATTGGCTTCCCATAGTCCTCATACAAATAATGGCCCCTATAGTACTCCATAAGATAATGGGCCCCACATAGTCTCCAACAGAATAATGGCCCACATAGTCTCCATACAGAATCATGGGCCCCTACATAATCTCCATACAGAATAATGCACTCATATAGCCCTTCATACAGAATAATGTGCCCACATAGTCCTCCATACAGAATAATGGGCCCACATATGTCTCCATACAGAATAATGTGCCCAATAGTCCTCATACAGAATAATGATGCCCACATAGTCTCCATACAGAATAATGGGCCCCACATAGTCCTCATACAAAATAATGGGTCTCACGTATACTTCCATACAAAATAATGGACCACACTATCTATAGTACCATACCATACAGATAAGGCCCCACATGATCCTCCATACAGAATATGGGCCCCACATAATCCTCCATACAGAATAATGGGCCCCATTATCCTCCATACAGAATAATGGGCCCCACATAGTCTCATAGAATAATGGGCCCTACATAGTCCTCCATACAGAATGGGCCCCATAGTCTCCAACTAAATATGGGCCCCACATAGTCTCCATACAGAATAATGAGCCCCACATAGTGCTTCATACAGAATAATGAGCTTCACTAGTTCTCCATACAGAATATGGCCCTCTTATAGTACTCCATATAGAGTAATGGGCCCCACATAGTCCTCCAAACAGAATAATGGGCCCCGCATAGTCCTCCATATAGAATATGGGCCCTACATAATTCTCTATACAGAATAATGCACTTCATATAGTTTTCATACAGAATAATGATGCCACATGTCCTCCATACAGAATAATGGGCCCCACATAGTCCTCCATACAGAAAATGGGCCTCACTATACTCCTCATACAAAAAATGACCACATAGTCTCCATACAGATAATGGCCCCACATAGTCCTCCATACAGAATAATGGGCCCACATAGTCCTCCATACAGAATAATGGGACCACCACATAGTCCTCCATACAGAATAATGGGCCCCACATAGTCCTCCATACAGAATAAGGCCCCACATAGTCCTCCATACAGAATAATGGGCCCCACATAGTCCTCCATACAGAATAATGGGGCCCACATAATCCTCCATACAGAATAATGGGCCCACATAGTCCTCCAACAGAATAGGGCCCCACATAGTCCTCCATACAGAAATGGCCCACATAGTCCTCCATACAGAATAATGGCCCATAATCCTCCATACAGAATAATGGGCCACATAGCCTCCATACAGAATAATGGCCTCACATAATCCTCCATACAGAATAATGGGCCCCACATAATCCTCATACAGAATAATGGGTCTCCAATATGTCTCCATACAGAATAATGGGCCCCACATAGTCTCCATACAGAATAATGGCCCCATAGTCTCCATACAGGATAATGGCCCCACATAGTCTCCATACAGAATAAGGGGCCCCACATATCCTCCATACAGAATAATGGGCCCCACATAATTCCTCCATACAGAATAATGGTTCATATAGTCTCCATACAGAATATGGCCCACATAGTCCTCCATACAGAATAATGGGCCCCACATAGTCCTCCATACAGAATAATGGGCCAATAGTCCTCCATACAGAATAATGGCCCCACATAGTTCTCCATACAGAATAAGGGGCCCCACATAATCCTCCATACAGAATAATGGGCCCACATAGTCCTCATACAGAATAATGGGCCACATAGTTTCATACAGAATATGGCCCACATAATCCTCCATACAGAATAATGGGTCTCATATAGTCCTCCATACAGAAATCCATGTCTCATACAGAAATGGGCCCCACATAGTTCTCCATACAGAATAATGGGCCCACATAGTCTCCATACAGAATAATGGGCCCCACATAATCCTCCATACAGAATAATGGTCCCTATCTCATACAGAATATGGCCCCATAGTCTCCATACAGATAATGGGCCAATAGTCCATACGAAAGGCAATAGTCCTCCATACAGTATAATGGCCCCACATAATCCTCCATACAGAATAATGGGCCCCACATAGTCTCCATACAGAATAATGGCCCAATCTTACAGATATGTCCATTCCTCATACAGAATAATGGCCTCAGATTGATCCTCTGACAATAATTATATGGGACTTTACCTAAACTGGATTTTCTTATGCTCGATAGAAATAAAGACTGTTAACCCTTGTCTGGTACATGAAACCCTCCATGTGTCATCTGTATGGGGCCACATTGGCCCCTGGGGCCAAACAAGGGTTAAATTAATATAAACCTAAATAAATGATGAAATTGTGATAGACAAGAGGGACACAGACACTTACCTCTCTCCAGACTGTAAACAATCAGCTGCCTGTGGGCCTCTGCTCCTTATATAGCGCCCGACCGTGACGTCATAATGCACAATGGAATGTGGAACCTTCTGTGACGTCACCAGACTGTGGCAACCAATCACATCCCTGGTTTTAGGATTTGAAATGAAAGCTGGCTTCTGATAGGTTGCTATAGGCAACAGCTCTCGGCGACTAAACAGAAAGCGGCAATCTGATTGGTCGCTATGGGCAACGACGCCAAAACTGAGGAAAAGTTGTAAAATCCGCACGGAGTGATAATGGCCGGTGATTGGATATCAGGAGAGCGGGTTATACCGGGATATAAGCGAGAATTATAAGTCCGTATAGTTATTAGCTTACATAGCCACGCCTCCAAACGGCAGATAAGGAGGACGTGATGACGTCATACGTCCCCATGTCTGGGTCACTCCTCGCCGGGCGCCTCAGTGTAGCCGGAGACCCTGACAGTGAGACCGGAACAGAGGAAGGTGAGAGGCGCCATCACCCGGGAGAGCGGCCGCACTGCATGATGGGAGCTGTAGTTCTACAGGAGCTCCAGAATGGCTGAGTCACATGTGCAGGGTCTGTGCTCTGTACATGTCTGCTCCAATGTCTGCACACAGTCATATAACAGGGAAAGATGGAGGAGCTCACCTCACACTGCACACACCACCTGAGACACAGTATACAGGGAACCAGAGATGTGTACAGGCAGTATATACTCCAGAGCTGCACTCACTGTATACATACATTACATCACTGATCCTGAGTCACCTCCTGTATTATACTCCAGAGCTGCACTCACTATTCTGCTGGTGCAGTCACTGTGTACATACATTACATTACTGATCCTGAGTTACCTCCTGTATTATACTCCAGAGCTGCACTCACTATTCTGCTGGTGCAGTCACTGTGTACATACATTACATTCACTGACCTGAGTTACCTCCTGTATTATACTCCAGAGCTGCACTCACTATTCTGCTGGTGCAGTCACTGTGTACATACATTACATTACTGATCCTGAGTTACCTCCTGTATTATACTCCAGAGCTGCACTCACTATTCTGCTGGTGCAGTCACTGTGTACATACATTACATTACTGATCCTGAGTTACATCCTGTATTATACTCCAGAGCTGCACTCCACTGATATACATACATTACATTACTGATCCTGAGTTACCTCCTGTATTATACTCCAGAGCTGCACTCACTATTCTGCTGGTGCAGTCACTGTGTACATACATTACATTACTGATCCTGAGTTACCTCCTGTATTATACTCCAGAGCTGCACTCACTATTCTGCTGGTGCAGTCACTGTGTACATACATTACATTACTGATCCTGAGTTACCTCCTGTATTATACTCCAGAGCTGCACTCACTATTCTGCTGGTGCAGTCACTGTGTACATACATTACATTACTGATCCTGAGTTACATCCTGTATTATACTCCAGAGCTGCACTCACTGTATACATACATTACATTACTGATCCTGAGTTACCTCCTGTATTATACTCCAGAGCTGCACTCACTATTCTGCTGGTGCAGTCACTGTGTACATACATTACATTACTGATCCTGAGTTACCTCCTGTATTATACTCCAGAGCTGCACTCACTATTCTGCTGGTGCAGTCACTGTGTACATACATTACATTACTGATCCTGAGTTACCTCCTGTATTATACTCCAGAGCTGCATCTCTGTATACATACATTACATTACTGATCCTGAGTTACCTCCTGTATTATACTCCAGAGCTGCACTGTTACATACATACATTATGACTGTACCCCTGTTAATCCGAGCTCACTATATCTGCTGGTGCAGTCACTGTGTACATACATTACATTACTGATCCTGAGTTACCTCCTGTATTATACTCCAGAGCTGCACTCACTATTCTGCTGGTGCAGTCACTGTGTACATACATTACATTACTGATCCTGAGTTACCTCCTGTATTATACTCCAGAGCTGCACTCACTATTCTGCTGGTGCAGTCACTGTGTACATACATTACATTACTGATCCTGAGTTACCTCCTGTATTATACTCCAGAGCTGCACTCACTATTCTGCTGGTGCAGTCACTGTGTACATACATTACATTACTGATCCTGAGTTACCTCCTGTATTATACTCCAGAGCTGCACTCACTATTCTGCTGGTGCAGTCACTGTGTACATACATTACATTACTGATCCTGAGTTACCTCCTGTATTATCCTCCAGAGCTGCACTCACTATTCTGCTGGTGAGTCACTGTGTACATAATTACATTACTGATCCTGAGTACCTCTGTATATCCCAGAGCTGCACTCACTTTCTGCTGGTGCTGAATTCTCACCATTCCTTTAAGAAGCATTCCTGCAACTGAAGCAGCAGTATAGTTTTACTTATTTCTTCTTTTTATTTAGTGTTGGTTGAGCTGTGAAGAATGAGCGGGTCTAAGCCGGACATCCTGTGGCCCCTCACCATGTGGACCGGTTTGTGGTGTGCGACTCAGAGCTCATCCGCTATCACATCCAGTCCAGGGCCAATGCCAACTCCGAGCTGAAGGCTGGATCATTACGACTCTTGGAGGAGACCACCGCCACGCTCCTGGCCATAAACTCAGATACCAGCTATATGAAATGTGTCGCTTGGTATCAAAATTGCAACCCAGAGTGCCTATTGGCTGTTGGCCAGGCTAACAGCAGGGTTGTGCTCACCAGCTTGGGCCAGGACCACAAGTCTAAGTGCCGAGATCTGATCGGCAAGGAGTTTGTCCCTAAACACGCCAGACAGTGCAACACCCTGGCCTGGAATCCCCTGGACAGTAACTGGCTGGCGGCCGGCTTGGACAAGTACAGGGCTGACTTCTCTGTATTGATCTGTGATATCAGCAGCAAGTATACCCCTGACGCCACCATTGACCATTCCCATGGAGAAGGTTCGCCTTTCCACTGGAGACAACGAGACCGGTGTGGTGGTGACGAAGCCCCTGTAGGAACTGGACCAGAACCACACCTGTCTGTCCCTCTGCTGGCTGCCCAGGGACCACAAGTTGCTCCTAGCCGGGATGCACCGTAACCTCGCCATATTCGACCTGCGAAACACCAACCGGAAATTATTTGTCAACACCAAAGCGGTGCAAGGAGTGACCGTGGACCTGCACTTCCACGACAGGGTGACCTCTTAGGTCAGGTAGCCATCTGGGACCTTAGAACATTTGAAAAGCCAGTCTTAACCCTCACTGAGCAGCCAAAGCCACTGAGCAAGGTGGCATGGTGCCCGACGAGGACAGGGTTACTCGCCACCTTAACCCGGGACAGTAACATAATAATCAGACTATACGATACGCAGCAAACCCCGACGCCCATCGGGGAGGAAACGGAGCCCACCATCATCGAGAGGAGCGTCCAGCCCTGCGAGAATTACATCGCCTCCTTCGCCTGGCATCCCACAAGCCAGAATCAGATGGTGGTGGTTACCCCCCGCAGGACCATGTCCGATTTCACAGTGTTCGAGCGCATTTCTCTACCCTGGAGTCCGACCACGTCGCTGATGTGGGCGTGCAGCCGACAGCTGTATGAATGTATGGAGGAAGGCAAGGACGGCTCTCTAGAGAGGGACATCGCCACCAAGATGAGGCTCAGGGCTTTATCTCGCTACGGCCTGGACACAGAGCAGGTCTGGAGGAACCATCTGCTGGCGGGAAATGAAGACCCTCAGCTCAAGTCTCTCTGGTACACCTTGCACTATATCCTTCAAAAAGTGGTCAAGCGGGGTCCTAGCGAGATCTGTTTTCGTGATTTTTTGGGTGACCATCAATTTGGCTGCTGGTGTATCTCACACAGGGCATGTTCACTCAATGCCTCGTACCTCTTTCTGGTGTCACACTTGGTTGACACAGTGACATAGTGAGTAACGATTGGGATATGACCCCCCTATATGACATGCGGTGTCAAACTCTAAAAGCACTATCTCCAATCCACCAGCAACTGTTAGCTGCACATATTGGCTGATCAGATCAACTGACATGTGCAGGGAATTATGCACGTTTAGTGCTTGAGCTTGCATCAAAGGGAGGGATACGACCAAGGACATATCTATAGGTTCTGGGCCATGAAGAGGTTAAAGGGGTGATCCGAGGTCAACCTCTTCTTCAAGGAGAGGCGAGCAGGGCCAGTGATGTGACATCTATAGATGGCTGCTGGCTCGAGCCTCAGGTATTGTGCACTGTTCTATTCTGAATAAGGCAGTTGCGCGATATCTGCCAGTCAGGCACAACGGCCAGCAGATATCTGTAGCCCTGCCGTCACTGACCTCACTCGCCTCGCAATGTAAAAGTGAAAAAAGTTGGATTCCCCCTTTAAGGAGGACCTGTCACCTTTCTGATGCTTTCCAAAGTGAAAGCACCCCTGAATGCAGCGTGTCTGCTGCATTCATGGAAGGGGTCCCCCATGTCTCTAGCCCCCTGTAAGTTGTACAAAACACTTTTGAAGGTGTACAGTTAACGAGTCCAGAGGGACTTACTCAGTAATGAGTCCTCACTGCTCCCTGGTGTCCTCCCCGCCTCCAGCCCTCTCTGTGCCACCTCCAGCCCCCTCTGTGCCACCTCCTTTATTTGTCTCCCCTCCTCGGTCGTTCCATGCTCCTCTGCGTCTGAAGGTACACAGGAGCAATGGGTGGGGGAGCGGGTCTCGGCAGCTGAAACGCCTCCTACCGGTGACGTCAACGCTGGAGCAAGACGGACTCTGGCGCTGACGTCACTGGCAGGAGGGGGCTGGAGGTGGCACAGAGAGGGCTGCAGGTGGGGAGGACACCAGGGAGCAGCGAGGACTCATTACTGAGTCCGTCCGGACTCGTTATCTGTACACTTTCTAAAGTGTTTTGTACAACTTACAGGGGAACTAGAGACATGGGGGACCCCTTCCCTGAATGCAGCAGACATGTCATCTGTATACCTGGGCTAAAAACAGTGGAAGTAACATTGGTGTAATACTCATATACCCCATGGGTCGTAGGACAGGGACGTGGCGGCTTTAGCCATAAGTAAAGCTTAAAGCTCTGGTGGTGTTTTTTTTCTTCTTCACCATTGGAGTGGTTCTCTAAGGCCACGGTCACACTTTGAGTATTTGCTGAGTTTTTTACCTCAGGATTTGTTGTCAAAACCAGGAGTGGAACAATCAGAGGAAAAGTACACTAGAAACATGGCACCACTTTTGTATTTGTCAAACCATTCCAAATTCTGAGGTAAAAAACTCACCAAATACTCAAGGTGTGAACATGACCTGACTCTGAAGCCAATTGTGTGTCAGGCCATGTGCACACATTGAGTATTTGGTGAGTTTTTACCTCAGGATTTGTGAGTCAAATCCAGGAGTGGGTGATAAATACAGAAGTGGTGCCATGTTTCTATTACACTTTTCCTCTAATTGTTCCACTCCTGGTTTTGGCTACAAATTCTGAGGTAAAAAACTCACCAAATACTCACCGTGTGTAGATGGTCTAAGACTCAAAGCTTCAGAGTTTAAAGCTACATGCACAGGTCGAGTATTTCGGGAGGTTTTTTACCTCAGAATTTGTAGCCAAAACCAGGAGTGGAACAATTAAAGGAAAAGTATAATAGCAACACATCACCACTTCTGTATTTATCACCCACTCCTGGTTTTTTGCTTCCAAATTCTGAGAGGTGATATCCACTAAAGTTGAGTATTAGGTGAGTATTTTACCTCAGAATTTGTAGCCAAAACCAGGAGTGGGTGATAAATACAGAAGTGGTGACGTGTTTCTATTATACTTTTCCTCTGATTGTTCCACTCCTGGTTTTGGCTGTAAATGCTGAGGCAAATAACCACATTTTTGCCCCATTTACACTTTAAGTCCTCTTGCTGGTCTTATACTCGCCTGCCGCTATCTTCATTTTTTCCAGCATCGCTCCAGTCGGTCTCCTGCAATTTGTGACCTGTCAGCAGGTCCAGTGTTTTATGGAGGGCAAAACTCAATACAAGTCTATAGGGGCCTCGTTCTGGCTTCCTAGATTTACATTGATATCTTGTGACGTTACTTCTGACATTCAGCCAGTCAGAAGTTACGGGCACTAAGATGGCGCTGCAGGACCGGAGTGGCACCGAATAAAGATGAAGCCGCCAGACGGTGAGTATAATACATGGGTTTACAGTTTAAGCACCATGCCAGCGTTTTGGTTTTATTTCAGAGCTGGAGTGGAGCTAAAAATGTAAGTCCCTGATTTTCCCCAGGCAGCTCTCTTAGTACCAGGCACTGAATTTAGCTTTTAGGAAATATTAGACTTGTACAAGAATTTTTTTTTTTGTCACAGACTAAAATGTTTGGGAGGTTGTGGAACATGTCATCATACCCCGATAACGCTTTATACACTGATATGTAGAGATGATATCGTTCTGCCTGGTGAGATATACAACATATACAATATGATTATATCCCATCATAGGAACGACGGAGAACGTCCGGGGCAGCTGGAGCGGCTCTGACCGGCAGGCGGACGTGGTCCATTACGTCGGTGAGGAGCGCAGTTTGGTGCTGGAGCTTTACGGCTGGAGAAAGAAAGGATCAGACACAGATATCGGACCGTTCTTGACCTCATTGGAACAGGAAGGAGAATGGGAGAGAGCGGCGGCCATCGCGTTGTTTAACCTGGATATCCGTCGTGCCATCCAGATCCACCGGGAAAGGTTGGGGCTTTCATCCTTTCAACTCCCTTGTATAATTCTTCCTTTATCCCAATGTTTTTTGGCGTGGGACATGTCACCCAATAGTGAATTTAAGACAGAAAATATAGGGGAACAAACTTGTAAAGGAAAAAAAAAAATGCGCTTAAAGGGATCCTGTCACACCCCCAAATCGCCTCCTAAGCTATTAAAACATGTCCCAGTAGCCTCCCATCAGTAATCCCACACTCCTTTTTGCTAATAAATGCATCCAGTGAAAGTGAAGAAAAACGTTATAGCACTTACTCATTAGGGATGATAATGAGAGTAGTGGCTATTCTTTAGTCACCCAGGCGGGCCCATGTCGTCATGATAGCACGCCTTAATAAGTAGCACTATTTAGAGATTAAATATAAAAAAGAAAATTGTAGCTAAGCTAAAAAGGTAAAAGAAGACACTTAGCTTTATAAATGCGCATTAATAAACCACCCAGTCACCGCGTTGAGGTGTGTCTTGTCAACTGGGTCCCTAGATCCCTTCCTACCTATTTTCTGGCACAATTTGGATACATTTTATAGGCTGTCTGATACCTGCAAGTAATGGAGAATGTAAGCCTATAGGAGCAAGGAAAGGTGTTACTTGTTAGCAATCTTTGCCTGGTTGGAATCAAAGTTAACCTCTTCAGTAATAGACTGGAAGGCTGACATCAGAAAGCAATAGCGTATTTGGACACCGGATAACTAGGTGGGAATTAGTACATACATAGGGGGTGAACCCATAATCATACATTTTTATAGTATGGATCTAGGGACCCAGTTGACAAGACACACCTCAACGTGGTGACTGGGTGTTTTATTAATGCGCATTTATAAAAGCTAAGTGTCTTCTTTTACCTTTTTAGCTTAGCTACAATTTTCTTTTTTATATTTAATCTGTAAATAGTGCTACTTATATTTATATAAAATGAAACAGTGTTTAAGTGCACTATCACTGACCGAAATAGTACTGCATCTATAAAAATGTATGATTATGGGTTCACCCCCTATGTATGTACTAATTCCCACTAGTTATCCGGTGTCCAAATATGCTATTGCTTTCTGATGTCAGCCTTCCAGTCTATTACTGAAGAGGTTAACTTTGATTCCAACCAGGCAAAGATTGCTAATAAGTAACACCTTTCCTTGCTCCTATAGGCTTACATTCTCCATTACTCGCAGGTATCAAACAGCCTATAAAATGTATCCAAATTGTGCCAGAAAATAGGTAGGAAGGGATCTAGGGACCCAGTTGACAAGACACACTCAACGCGGTGACTGGGTGGTTTATTAATGCGCATTTATAAAGCTAAGTGTCTTCTTTTACCTTTTTAGCTTAGCTACAATTTTCTTTTTTATATTTAATCTGTAAATAGTGCTACTTATATTTATATAAATGAAACAGTGTTTAAGTGCACTATCACTGACCGAAATAGTACTGCATCTATAAAAAAGCACGCCTTAATAGGCGTGATCTGCAAGGCATAATGTTATCAGCGCCTCCCAGGCGCTGGCGAGGCTGTAATGACGCAAATCACGTTATTTC
>JARQOC010002590.1:0-23602 GCA_033576535.1 Allobates femoralis | reverse complement strand
CACCCCCCCCCCACTGATAACACACACCGGTATAATATCACCCCCCCCCCCCCACTGATAACACACAACCCGGTATAATATCACCACCCCCCCCCCCCCCACTGATAACACACACCCGGTATAATATAAACCACCCCCCCCCCCCCACTGATAAACACACACCGGTATAATATCACCCCCCCCCCCCCATGATAACACACACCGGTATAATATCACCCCCCCCCCCACTGATAACACACACCGGTATAATATATCCCCCCCACTGATAACACACACCGGTATAATATATCCCCCCCACTGATAATACACACCGGTATAATATCACCCCCCCCCCCACTGATAACACACACCCGTTATAATATCACCACCCCCCCCCCCCACTGATAACACACACCGGTATAATATCACCCCCCCCCCCCACTGATAACACACACCGGTATAATATCACCACCCCCCCCCCCCACTGATAACACACACCGGTATAATATCACCCCCCCCCCCCCCCCCCCACTGATAACACACACACCGGTATAATATCACCACCCCCCCCCCCCACTGATAACACACACCGGTATAATATCACCCCCCCCCCCACTGATAACACACACCGGTATAATATCACCACCCCCCCCCCCCCCCCACTGATAACACACACCGGTATAATATCACCCCCCCCCCCCCCACTGATAACACACACCGGTATAATATCACACCCCCCCCCCCACTGATAACACACACCGGTATAATATCACCCACCCCCCCCCCACTGATAACACACACCAGTATAATATCACCCCCCCCCCCACTGATAACACACACCAGTATAATATCACCCCCCCCCCCCCCCCCCCCACTGATAACACACACCGGTATAATATCACCCCCCCCCCCCCACTGATAACACACACACCGGTATAATATCACCCCCCCCACTGATAACACACACCGGTATAATATATCCCCCCCACTGATAACACACACCGGTATAATATATCCCCCCCACTGATAATACACACCGGTATAATATCACCCCCCCCCCCCCCCACTGATAACACACACCGGTATAATATATCCCCCCCCACTGATAACACACACCGGTATAATATCACCCCCCCCACTGATAACACACACCGGTATAATATATCCCCCCCACTGATAACACACACCGGTATAATATATCCCCCCCACTGATAATACACACCGGTATAATATATCCCCCCCCCCCCCACTGATAACACACACCGGTATAATATCACCACCACCCCCCCCACTGATAACACACACCGGTATAATATCACCCCCCCCACTGATAACACACACCGGTATAATATCACCCCCCACTGATAACACACACCAGTATAATATCACCCCCCCCCCCCCCACTGATAACACACACCGGTATAATATCACCCCCCCCACTGATAACACACACCGGTATAATATCACCCCCCCCACTGATAACACACACCGGTATAATATATCCCCCCCACTGATAACACACACCGGTATAATATATCCCCCCCACTGATAATACACACCGGTATAATATTCACCCCCCCCACTGATAACACACACCGGTATAATATCACCCCCCCCACTGATAACACACACCGGTATAATATCACCCCCCCCACTGATAACACACACCGGTATAATATCACCCCCCCCACTGATAACACACACACCGTATACATATCACCCCCCCCCCCCCCCCACTGATAACACACACCGGTATAATATCACCACCCCCCCCCCCCACTGATAACACACACCGGTATAATATCACCCCCCCCCCCCACTGATAACACACACCGGTATAATATCACCCCCCCCCCCCCACTGATAACACACACCGGTATAATATCACCCACCACCCCCCCCCACTGATAACACACACCGGTATAATATCACCCCCCCCCCCCACTGATAACACACACCGGTATAATATCACCACCCCCCCCCCCCCACTGATAACACACACCGGTATAATATCACCTCCTCGCCCCCGGTATATTACGTGTCTCGGGCTCCTGTGTGGCCCCTGGCTCGGGCTCCTGTGTGGCCCCTGGCTCGGGCCCTCTCCGCTGTTCTCCGGCTCGGCTCTTCTTCTTCCTGCTCCTCTCTGTCACCATGGAACCTTCCACCTCAGCCCCCCCTCCTCCCCCTCACTGTGGTACAGTCCGGCCTCCCCGCATACACTGCAGCCACAAAGCAAGAAAACCCAGCGTCACCCCCTGCGCCTCATCACAATGGTACAGTCCAGACCACATCACGTGACACAGCTGTACCACAGGATGAGATACACAGGAGAGGATTAGATACAGCTCAGCAGACAGTATCACACGGGAGAGGATTAGATACACAGCTCAGCAGACAGTATCACACAGGATAGGATTAGATATACAGCTCAGCAGACAGTATCACACGGGAGAGGATTAGATACACAGCTCAGCAGACAGTATCACACAGGATAGGATTAGATATACAGCTCAGCAGACAGTATCACACAAGATAGGATTAGATACACAGCTCAGCAGACAGTATCACACAGGATAGGATTAGATACACAGCTCAGCAGACAGTATCACACAGGAGAGGATTAGATACACAGCTCAGCAGACAGTATCACACAGGAGGGAATTAGATACACAGCTCAGCAAACAGTATCACACAGGAGAGGATTAGATACACGGCTCAGCAAACAGTATCACACAGGAGAGGATTAGATACAGCTCAGCAGACAGTATCACACAGGAGAGGATTAGATACAGCTCAGCAGACAGTATCACACAGGAGAGAATTAGATACACGGCTCAGCAGACAGTATCACACAGGAGAGAATTAGATACACGGCTCAGCAGACAGTATCACACAGGATAGGATTAGATACAGCTCAGCAGACAGTATCACACAGGAGAGGATTAGATACACAGCTCAGCAGACAGTATCACACAGGAGAGGATTAGATACACAGCTCAGCAGACAGTATCACACAGGATAGGATTAGATACACAGCTCAGCAGACAGTATCACACAGGAGAGGATTAGATACAGCTCAGCAGACAGTATCACACAGGAGAGGATTAGATACACGGCTCAGCGGACAGTATCACACGGGAGAGGATTGGATACACAGCTCAGCAGACAGTACGTAATCCTATCGCTTTACATCCATTATCATCACTGTCCCCATCGGGGCTCAGTCTATTGTCCCTTTCAGCCTCTAGATTGTGGAAGGAACCAGGAGAACAGACAGGACCCAGAGCAACCACTGAGCCACCGTATACAGTGCTAACCACTGAGCCACCGTATACAGTGCTAACCACTGAGCCACCATACAGTGCTAACCACTGAGCCACCATATACAGTGCTAACCACTGAGCCACATACAGTGCTAACCACTGAGCCACCATACAGTGCTAACCACTGAGCCACCATACAGTGCTAACCACTGAGCCACCGTATACAGTGCTAACCACTGAGCCACCATATACAGTGCTAACCACTGAGCCACCATATACACTGCTAACCACTGAGCCACCATATACAGTGCCAACCACTGAGCCACCATATACAGTGCTAACCACTGAGCCACCATATACAGTGCTAACACTGAGCACCATATACAGTGCTAACCACTGAGCCACCATATACACTGCTAACCACTGAGCCACCATTACAGTGCCAACCACTGAGCCACCATATACAGTGCTAACCACTGAGCCACCATATACAGTGCTAACCACTGAGCCACCATATACAGTGCTAACCACTGAGCCACGTATACAGTGCTAACCACTGAGCCACCATATACAGGGCTAACCACTGAGCCACCGTATACAGTGCTAACCACTGAGCCACCGTATACAGTGCTAACCACTGAGCCACCATATACAGTGCTAACCACTGAGCCACCATATACAGTGCTAACCACTGAGCCACCATATACAGTGCTAACCACTGAGCCACCGTATACAGTGCTAACCACTGAGCCACCATATACAGGGCTAACCACTGAGCCACCGTATACAGTGCTAACCACTGAGCCACCATATACAGTGCTAACCACTGAGCCACCATATACAGTGCTAACCACTGACCCACCATATACAGTGCTAACCACTGAGCCACCGTATACAGTGCTAACCACTGAGCCACCGTATACAGTGCTAACCACTGAGCCACCATACAGTGCTAATCACTGAGCCACCATATACAGTGCTAACCACTGAGCCACCATACAGTGCTAACCACTGAGCCACCGTATACAGTGCTAACCACTGAGCCACCATATACAGTGCTAACCACTGAGCCACCATATACAGTGCTAACCACTGAGCCACCATATACAGTGCTAACCACTGAGCCACCATATACAGTGCTAACCACTGAGCCACCATATACAGTGCTAACCACTGAGCCACCATATACAGTGCTAACACTGAGTCACCATATACAGTGCTAACCACTGAGCCACCGTATACAGTGCTAACCACTGAGCCACCATATACAGAGCTAACCACTGAGCCACCATATACAGTGCTAACCACTGAGCCACCGTATACAGTGCTAACCACTGAGCCACCGTACAGTGCTAACCACTGAGCCACCATATACAGTGCTAACCACTGAGCCACCATATACAGTGCTAACCACTGAGCCACCATATACAGTGCTAACCACTGAGCCACCATATACAGTGCTAACCACTGAGCCACCATATACAGTGCTAACCACTGAGCCACCATATACAGTGCTAACCACTGAGCCACCATATACAGTGCTAACACTGAGCCACCATATACAGTGCTAACCACTGAGCCACCATATACAGTGCTAACCACTGAGCCACCATATACAGTGCTAACCACTGAGCCACCATATACAGTGCTAACCACTGAGCCACCATATACAGTGCTAACCACTGAGCACCATATACAGTGCTAACCACTGAGCCCTATACAGTGCTAACCACTGAGCCACCGTATACAGTGCTAACCACTGAGCCACCATATACAGTGCTAACCACTGAGCCACGTATACAGTGCTAACCACTGAGCCACCATATACAGTGCTAACCACTGAGCCACCTATACAGTGCTAACCACTGAGCCACCTATACAGTGCTAACCACTGAGCCACCGTATACAGTGCTAACCACTGAGCCACCATATACAGTGCTAACCACTGAGCCACATATACAGTGCTAACCACTGAGCCACCATATACAGTGCTAACCACTGAGCCACCATATACAGTGCTAACCACTGAGCCACCTATACAGTGCTAACCACTGAGCCACCCATATACAGTGCTAACCACTGAGCCACCATATACAGTGCTAACCACTGAGCCACCATATACAGTGCTAACCACTGAGCCACCATATACAGTGCTAACCACTGAGCCACATATACAGTGCTAACCACTGAGCCACCATATACAGTGCTAACCACTGAGCCACCATATACAGTGCTAACCACTGAGCCACACTATACAGTGCTAACCACTGAGCCACCATACAGTGCTAACCACTGAGCCACATATACAGTGCTAACCACTGAGCCACCGTATACAGTGCTAACCACTGAGCCACCATATACAGTGCTAACCACTGAGCCACATATACAGTGCTAACCACTGAGCCCACCTATACAGTGCTAACCACTGAGCCACCTATACAGTGCTAACCACTGAGCCACCATATACAGTGCTAACCACTGAGCCACCATATACAGTGCTAACCACTGAGCACCTATACAGTGCTAACCACTGAGCCACCTATACAGTGCTAACCACTGAGCCACCATATACAGTGCTAACCACTGAGCCACCTATACAGTGCTAACCACTGAGCCACACTATACAGTGCTAACCACTGAGCCACCATATACAGTGCTAACCACTGAGCCACCATATACAGTGCTAACCACTGAGCCACCATACAGTGCTAACCACTGAGCCACCTATACAGTGCTAACCACTGAGCCACCATATACAGTGCTAACCACTGAGCCACCATATACAGTGCTAACCACTGAGCCACCATATACAGTGCTAACCACTGAGCCACCAATATACAGTGCTAACCACTGAGCACTATACATGCTAACCACTGAGCACTATACTACAGTGCTAACTATCAGCACCTGAGCCACATATACAGTGCTAACCACTGAGCCACATTATACACAGTGCTAACCACTGAGCCACCATATACAGTGCTAACCACTGAGCCACATATACAGTGCTAACCACTGAGCCACCATATACAGTGCTAACCACTGAGCCACCATATACAGTGCTAACCACTGAGCCACCATATACAGTGCTAACCACTGAGCCACCATATACAGTGCTAACCACTGAGCCACCGTATACAGTGCTAACCACTGAGCCACCGTATCAGTGCTAACCACTGGCACCATATACAGTGCTACCATGAGCCACCATATACAGTGCTAACCACTGAGCCACCTATACAGTGCTAACCATGAGCCACTATAAGTGCTAACCATGAGCCACATATACAGTGCTAACCACTGAGCCACATGCTATACAGTGCTAACCACTGAGCCACCTATACAGTGACTAACCACTGAGCCACCATATACAGTGCTAACCACTGAGCCACCATATACAGTGCTAACCACTGAGCCACCATACAGTGCTAACCACTGAGCCACGTATACAGTGCTAACCACTGAGCCACCTATACAGTGCTAACCACTGAGCCACCATATACAGTGCTAACCACTGAGCCACCATATACAGTGCTAACCACTGAGCCACCATATACAGTGCTAACCACTGAGCCACATATACAGTGCTAACCACTGAGCCACCTATACAGTGCTAACCACTGAGCCACCGATATACAGTGCTAACCACTGAGCCACCGTATACAGTGCTAACCACTGAGCCACCATATACAGTGCTAACCACTGAGCCACCATATACAGTGCTAACCACTGAGCCACATATACAGTGCTAACACGCACATACAGTGTAACATGCCACCGTATACAGTGCTAACCACTGAGCCATCATATACAGTGCATAACCACTGGCCACCATATACAGTGCTAACCACTGAGCCACCATATACAGTGCTAACCACTGAGCCACCGTATACAGTGCTAACCACTGAGCCACCGTATACAGTGCTAACCACTGAGCCACCGTATACAGTGCTAACAACTGAGCCACCATATACAGTGCTAACAACTGAGCCACCTATACAGTGCTAACCACTGAGCCACCATATACAGTGCTAACCACTGAGCCACCGTATACAGTGCTAACCACTGAGCCACCGTTACAGTGCTAACCACTGAGCCACCGTATACAGTGCTAACCACTGAGCCACCGTATACAGTGCTAACCACTGAGCCACCGTATACAGTGCTAACCACTGAGCCACCATATACAGTGCTAACCACTGAGCCACCATATACAGTGCTAACCACTGAGCCACCATATACAGTGCTAACCACTGAGCCACCATACAGTGCTAACCACTGAGCCACCGTATACAGTGCTAACCACTGAGCCACCTATACAGTGCTAACCACTGAGCCACCGTATACAGTGCTAACCACTGAGCCACCGTATACAGTGCTAACCACTGAGCCCTATATACAGTGCTAACCACTGAGCCACCATATACAGTGCTAACCACTGAGCCACCATATACAGTGCTAACCACTGAGCCACCATATACAGTGCTAACCACTGAGCCACCATATACAGTGCTAACCACTGAGCCACCATATACAGTGCTAACCACTGAGCCACCATACACAGTGCTAACCACTGAGCCACCATATACAGTGCTAACCACTGAGCCACCATATACAGTGCTAACACTGAGCCACCTTTACAGTGCTAACCACTGAGCCACATATACAGTGCTAACCACTGAGCCACCTATACAGTGCTAACCACTGAGCCCCTATATACAGTGATAACCACTGAGCCACCATATACAGTGCTAACCACTGAGCCACCATATACAGTGCTAACCACTGAGCCACCATATACAGTGCTAACCACTGAGCCACCATATACAGTGCTAACCACTGAGCCACCATATACAGTGCTAACCACTGAGCCACCATATACAGTGCTAACCACTGAGCCACCATATACAGTGCTAACCACTGAGCCACCGTATACAGTGCTAACCACTGAGCCACCGTGTACAGTGCTAACCACTGAGCCACCGTGTACAGTGCTAACCACTGAGCCACCGTGTACAGTGCTAACCACTGAGCCACCGTGTACAGTGCTAACCACTGAGCCACCGTGTACAGTGCTAACCACTGAGCCACCGTGTACAGTGCTAACCACTGAGCCACCGTGTACAGTGCTAACCACTGAGCCACCGTATACAGTGCTAACCACTGAGCCACCGTATACAGTGCTAACCACTGAGCCACCGTATACAGTGCTAACCACTGAGCCACCGTATTTACAGTGCTAACCACTGAGCCACCGTATACAGTGCTAACCACTGAGCCACCGTATACAGTGCTAACCACTGAGCCACCGTATACAGTGCTAACCACTGAGCCACCGTATACAGTGCTAACCACTGAGCCACCGTATACAGTGCTAACCACTGAGCCACCGTATACAGTGCTAACCACTGAGCCACCGTATACAGTGCTAACCACTGAGCCACCGTATACAGTGCTAACCACTGAGCCACCGTATACAGTGCTAACCAGAGCCACCGTATACAGTGCTAACGACTGAGCCACCGTGTACAGTGCTAACGACTGAGCCACCATATACAGTGCTAACCACTGAGCCACCATATACAATGCTAACCACTGAGCCACCGTATACAGTGCTAACGACTGAGCCACCGTGTACAGTGCTAACCACTGAGCCACCGTGTACAGTGCTAACCACTGAGCCACCGTATACAGTGCTAACCACTGAGCCACCGTATACAGTGCTAACCACTGAGCCACCGTATACAGTGCTAACCACTGAGCCACCGTATACAGTGCTAACCACTGAGCCACCGTATACAGTGCTAACCACTGAGCCACCGTATACAGTGCTAACCACTGAGCCACCGTATACAGTGCTAACCACTGAGCCACCGTATACAGTGCTAACCACTGAGCCACCATATACAGTGCTAACCACTGAGCCACCATACAGTGCTAACCACTGAGCCACCATATACAGTGCTAACCACTGAGCCACCATATACAGTGCTAACCACTGAGCCACCATATACAGTGCTAACCACTGAGCCACCATATACAGTGCTAACCACTGAGCCACCGTATACAGTGCTAACCACTGAGCCACCATATACAGTGCTAACCACTGAGCCACCATATACAGTGCTAACCACTGAGCCACCATATACAGTGCTAACCACTGAGCCACCATATACAGTGCTAACCACTGAGCCACCATATACAGTGCTAACCACTGAGCCACCGTGTACAGTGTACACCATATATTTATAAGTTACCCCCCCCCCTCGTGTAGCCCCAAGGTAGAGGCTTCTCCTGTACTGGTCCCAGGCCTGTCTGTGCCACCTTGATTGAGTGAGATCTGGTCTCCGGCCTTGTGTAGATGATGGAGATCTGGTCTCCGGCCTTGGGTAGATGATAGAGATCTGGTCTCCGGCCTTGGGTAGATGATGGAGATCTGGTCTCCGGCCTTGGGTAGATGATGGAGATCTGGTCTCCGGCTTTGTGTAGATGATAGAGATCTGGTCTCCGGCCTTGGGTAGATGATGGAGATCTGGTCTCCGGCCTTGTGTAGATGATGGAGATCTGGTCTCCGGCCTTGTGTAGATGATGGAGATCTGGTCTCCGGCCTTGTGTAGATGATGGAGATCTGGTCTCCGGCCTTGTGTAGATGATGGAGATCTGGTCTCCGGCCTTGTGTAGATGATGGAGATCTGGTCTCCGGCCTTGTGTAGATGATGGAGATCTGGTCTCCGGCCTTGTGTAGATGATGGAGATCTGGTCTCCGGCCTTGTGTAGATGATGGAGATCTGGTCTCCGGCCTTGTGTAGATGATGGAGATCTGGTCTCCGGCCTTGTGTAGATGATGGAGATCTGGTCTCCGGCCTTGTGTAGATGATGGAGATCTGGTCTCCGGCCTTGTGTAGATGATGGAGATCTGGTCTCCGGCCTTGTGTAGATGATGGAGATCTGGTCTCCGGCCTTGTGTAGATGATGGAGATCTGGTCTCCGGCCTTGTGTAGATGATGGAGATCTGGTCTCCGGCCTTGTGTAGATGATGGAGATCTGAACTAGATCACGATTAAAAACAAATATCCATTGCCGCTAATTGCAGAATTGTTTGATCATCTAGAGGTGCCAGGATCTGCACCAAGCTCGATCTGAGAGGAGCGAACACCCTAATCTGTATAAATGGAGACCAGTCTACACCCCCCCGGACAGTCATTACGAGGACCTGGTCATGCCATTTGCTGGTGAAAACGTCGCTGCTGTGTGTGACCATGGAATAAAGGAGGAACTATGTGTCATCACCACCTTTGTCTGAGGCGCTGTCCTTCATATATGGCATGTGTCTAATATCCGGATACGGACTCTCTGGAGTGGACGGGGGCCCTGTGATCAGGAGGTCTGTGACCCATTCTAAATTCTACATGTTCCTATGAAAGTTTCCTCTCCTACATTGAAGCCTCGGTTTCTTGGTCCTTCCAGGATTTCTGAGATGATTAATCCTGTGTCTTTTCCGGTTCCGGCCTCTTGCGATCCATAATGTCTTCCATAGATCTTTATGTTGAGCCCGTGGTTCCCTCTGTCGCTCCTCCGGTGTTGGTCGATGGGGAGTTGCAGTATGTGGTGAAGATTTTGGATTCTGGTTTTTCATGGCGGAGGCTCCAGTACTTTGTCACATGGACGGGTTCTGGTCAGGAGGATAATCTGGGTTTTTGCTCCTGGTTGGTTTGGCTTTTCATCTGGTCATCCTGATAGGCTGGGGGCTTGGTGAGGGTTCGTGACCCCCCCCCCTCGAGTGGGGGTACTGCTGTGAATTCTGCTTGTGGGCTCCCTCCTGTGGTTGTGGCTGGTGATGCAGTTGATCCTGTTTTGCAGTCTTGGTCAGGTGAATTGGATAATAATAATTTTAATATTATGTATTTATATAGCGCTATTGGGATACATGGTGCTTTACATGTGAGAGGGTACACAACGACAAGTGGTAAAAACGACGACAAATAAGTCATACGGGTACATTAGGGCGGAGGATCCTGTCCACAAGGGCTCACAGTCTAGAGGGGGTGGGGAAGGGAGACAGTAGGAGGGGAGAGGTGAGATGGTGCAGCGGATTAGGTCTCAGTGTGGGTTATAGGCTTGTAGGAAGAGGTGGGTCTTCAGGTTTGTCTTGATGGTTCCCAGGGTAGAGGAGTGTCTGATGTGGGGGGGGAGAGAGTTCCAGAGTCTGGGTGAAGCACAAGAGAAGTCTTGTATGCGGTTGTGGGAGGTGGAGATGCAGGGGGAGAAGAAGAGTTCTAGAGAGGAGCGCAGGTTGTGTGCGGGGAGTTAACGGGAGACCAGGTCGGAGATGTAGGGAGGGGACAGGTTGGGTATGGCTTTGTATGTCAGGGTTAGGGTTTTGAAGCGGGATCGCTGAGGGATGGGGAGCCAGTGGAGAGCTCGGCGGAGAGGGGAGGCAGGGGAGTAACGGGGAGAGAGGTGGATGAGTCGGGCAGCTGAGTTGAGGATGGTGCAGGGAGGCCGGTGAATAGGAGGTTGCAGTAGTCCAGGTGGGAGATGATGAGGGCATGGACGAGTGTCTTGGCCATGTTGTGGTCAAGGAAGGAGCGGACACGGGCAATGTTTTTTAGTGGGAGTTGACAGGCGGTGGCGAGGGCTTGGATGTGTGGCTTGAATGAGAGGGAGGAGTCGAGGATTACCCTGAGGATAATTGGAATTTAGATTGGGGTATTTAGGTTTGCAGGATTTCCTCAGTCCTTGCCAGTTGTCAACTGTTCCTGGAGGTGTTTCACCTCTACCTGGTCTCTTCCTGCCCTGCTGCAAAACTTCCAAGCTAAGTGGTTTTGTTTTCTTGTGGCACACATGCTGTGTGCTTGTTTTGGAATTGTCTATTTCTGCTCAGAGGGTTGTGGGTTGCATGTCTGTCTTAACCTGCTCTCTGTTAGGGTATGTGCCCACAGGACGTTTTTTGAGCAGTCCTGAACGCAGCAAAACCTGAACTGGTTTCAAGGATCCTAGAGTCTTTGCCAGGAGATTTTCTGATTTCAGGTCCTGCGTTTTTTGCACTTTTTTACTGCGTTTTTTCCATTGACTGTAGCAAAAACGCATGAAAAATAGAGCATGTCAATTCTGTCCCATCCGCACCAAAAACGCAGGGATTTGACAGTTCTTGACACTTGCAAAACCAATGTGTGGGCGCAGCGTTTCTGTGAAACACATTGGTTTTGCTGTGAATCAAAACCGCAGGAACAAATTGCATAAATTACCATAAAACGAATTGTAAACCACAGCAAAACCGCACAGTGTGCACATACCCTTATGAAGTTTTCGTCCTAGGATTTAAGTGCTATTCATTTGTTGTTGGCTTGTTCAGCTTTTGATTGTGTCAGCATAGTTGGATTCTGCAGATATAGAGGGCGCGAGTCTTGAGTAGACTCAGGGTATTTTTGTATTATCTGTTGTGGATATTTTTGAAGGATTTTTATACTGACTGCAGTAGTATCTTGTCCTGTCTTTATCTATGTAGCTAGAAGTGGCCTTTATTTGCTAAATTCTGTTTTCTGCCTGAGTGTGTCTTTTCTTTTCTCTCTTACAGTCAATATTTGTGGGGGGCTTTCTATCCTTTTGGGGGTCTGCTCTGAGGCAAGATAGAATTCCTGTTTCCCTCTTTAGGGGTAGCTAGTTCTCCGGCCGTGTTGAGGTGTCTAGGGTCTGGTTAGTCACATTCTACGGCTACTTCTAGTTGCGGTGTTAGGTCAGGCATCTGCGGTCAGTACAGGTACCACTTACTCCTGTGAAACATATTCATGCGGCTCCAAGGTCACCGGATCATAACAGATCCTGGTGTTTTCTCCAGATCTGCCTTCTCATAGGAGGAACGTTCACTAAATTGTTGCAAAGCATTATGGAGAATCGTGTGTGTACACAGTTACGAAATGCTTGTTTGAAATGTCCTTTCTTCCCCCTCTAGGATCTATCATCTCGGACACAGGACTGAATTACGATCTGGTTTCCATTGTGAAGTGGCCTGGTCCTGTGGCGTTCAGGCAATGCAGTGATTGTGGATTTGTGTTACCAGCAGTTCTTCTCATTTCCCGTCTCAGACCCTGATTTCAGCGATGATCCACAAGGGCGCTAATCTGAAGATTTGGACTCTGAAGGCCGAGAACTTTTCTTCTCCTCACCCTAGTGCTACACTAGGTCTCGTCTCTGGTGAATATTAGATGTATGGGTTTACTTCTAAGTGCTTCTCTGCTCATGAATGCAGCTATTTGATTGGAGAACGCGAGCTGTTGCTGATTAAGTATCACAATAGTCTCTCTTACTTTGGAGACTTGTGACAGGTTTGGGACCTTTTCCTACATTGAGTCTTAATTTTAAATGTGTGGGAGTTAATGTCAGTTTCTGTTGCTCTATAGTTCTCTTCTCAGGTGTGGCTACTTTGTGATCACTCCCATCTCCTTTATATGGTCCAGCATTCTTTGCTGGTGATGGAACTTCATTCCTGGCCCGGCTACCTGAGGTGAAGGAGCCACTCTGGAGAGCTGACTGTTGTCAAGCCGTCTGCTGCCTTGGATTGTGGCAGCAGGAGTGAAATTGCCTTGTCGTTTCCCTGTCTTTCCTTCCCCTCTTGTCGTTATTAGTGCATCAGTTGGGACTAGTGTTCCCGCCAGCCATCTACCTATTGAGGGTTAACATCAGGGCCAGCGAGGGGCTAGATATCGTGCTCAGCAATGACATGAAAGAACCTTTATAGGTACAGTAGGGAGATCAGGGCCTAGCTGCAGGATGTCTCCTTTACCCTGGTCCCTAAAAGCAGAGCCCTGCGTTGCATTTAGTTCCCCCTGGTGTTTCCCTTGTATGTAGTGTGCCGGACACATTGGTCTGTTGCACCACAGTCACACACGCGTCTGGACACTCCCTGGTCCGCAGAGTGACAGATGGCTTTAGAGGAGTGGTGTTGCCTACTTGAAGGGGCAGTCCATCCAGTCATTATTTACACTGACCTTATGGACTTGGCCTACTTCAATCCGCCAAGAGGCTGAACACCTGGCAGTTACCAGCGGCTCAAGCGTAACCTCACCATCAGAGGCTCTAAAGACCAGGTAGCTGCTTAGTCATGAGTGAGCCGGGTCCCGGATGTGGCGGGTCTACACTCACCATCAGAGGCTCTAAAGACCAGGTAGCTGCTTAGTCATGAGTGAGCCCGGTCCCGGATGTGGCGGGTCTACACTCACCATCAGAGGCTCTAAAGACCAGGTAGCTGCTTAGTCATGAGTGAGCCCGGTCCCGGATGTGGCGGGTCTACACTCACCATCAGAGGCTCTAAAGACCAGGTAGCTGCTTAATCATGAGTGAGCCCGGTCCCGGATGTGGCGGGTCTACACTCACCATCAGAGGCTCTAAAGACCAGGTAGCTGCTTAGTCATGAGTGAGCCTGGTCCCGGATGTGGCGGGTCTACACTCACCATCAGAGGCTCTAAAGACCAGGTAGCTGCTTAGTCATGAGTGAGCCCGGTCCCGGATGTGGCGGGTCTACACTCACCATCAGAGGCTCTAAAGACCAGGTAGCTGCTTAGTCATGAGTGAGCCCGGTCCCGGATGTGGCGGGTCTACACTCACCATCAGAGGCTCTAAAGACCAGGTAGCTGCTTAATCATGAGTGAGCCCGGTCCTGGATGTGGCGGGTCTACACTCACCATCGTAGTTGATTACTTAGCAGTGATGCATCACACACACGGATTCAAGATACTTTACACACAAGTTGTCATGTAACAAACCAGGTAAAAGCCAAGTAGGGCGAGTTCTCTTGGAGACACAGCAGCGTTCCTTCACGTGCACAGACGCCTCCAGGCAATGATCAGACTCGCTGCCATTGTGCAGTAGCAGCTTTCAGAATTTTTGGGGATGAATCAAGACTCCACTTACATTTTTACTGTTTTCAATGTTCCATTTTCCATCAGTCGGGAAGATCATTGCAATTCACTAGGATCGTCCTCAGGAAATTATGGAAGGAATTCCTGTTCTCTGGTACCAGGAGCCACAGGTGATTTTCCTTTAGTCTAGAGGAAAAAGGTCCCCAACCTCTGACATTATGAGCCACGTCCAAATCTAGAGAGGGCGTCGCGAGCGGCATCCGGCTCTGAGAGGGCGTCGCGAGCGGCATCCGGCTCTGAGAGGGCGTCGCGAACGGCATCCGGCTCTGAGAGGGCGTCGCGAGCGGCATCCGGCTCTGAGAGGGCGTCGCGAGCGGCATCCGGCTCTGAGAGGGCGTCGCGAGCGGCATCCGGCTCTGAGAGGGCGTCGCGAGCGGCATCCGGCTCTGAGAGGGTTACCCGTGAGCCACACATAATGGACCTGCGAGCCTCACATCACGAGGCTGCGAGCTGCACATCACTGGACTGTGAGCGATACATCATGGGCCCTCCGCAAGCCGCACATCATGGGCCCTCCGCAAGCCGCACATCATGGGCCCTCCGCAAGCCGCACATCATGGGCCCTCCGCAAGCTGCACATCACGGGTCCTCCGTGAGTCACTCATTATGGGGCCCTCCACATTCCACACATCACGGGATCTAGGTGAGCCACACCTCACAAACCCTCAGTAAAACGCACATCACTGGCCAGTGAGCCGCACATGACGAGCCCGCAAGCCACACATAATGGGCCTGTGAGGCTCACATAATGATACCGCGAGCCTCACATGACAGTCCTGTTAGATGCACAAGACGGACCCATGAGCACACATCAGAGGCCTGTGAGCCGTACATGACGGGACAGCGAGCCGTACATCATCAGCCAGTGAGCCGCACATCACGGGCCCACAAGCTGCACATCATAGGACCTCCACGAGCAGCACATCATGAGCCCTCTGCGCGCCGCACATCATGGGCCTTTCAGGAGCCTCACATCTCGGGCGCTCTGCAAGCCACACCTTATGGGCCCTCCTGAAGCCGCACATCATGGGCCCTCCGCGAGCTGCACATCATGGGTCCTCTGCAAGCAGCACATTATGATCCCTCTGCGAGTCACACATCACGGGCCCTACATGAGCCGCACATCATGGGCCCTCTACGAGCTCACAAGCCGCACATCATGGTCCCTCCACGACCCGCAGATCATGAGCGCACGAGCCTCACATCATGGTCCCTCCATAAGCTGCATATAATGGGCCCTCTACGAGCTCCTCAACACAGGCCCTCCACAAGCCGCATATCACTCACCCAGGAGCCACATGTGGCTCCTGAGCTACAGGTTGGGGCCCCCTGATATAAAGCCTAAGGGTTCAGCAGAATGTTTAGAAGATCCAAGACGTGGACTAACTCTTTTGAGCTGTGAAAAAGCTGAGGCTCAATGAGACCAAACATAAGAAAAGTTGTTGAGTGAATTATGACGTCAGTCTGGGGGTCTCCTGTCCTCAGGCCCCCCCCCCCCGCACACATTCGGAGGCCCCTCAGTTTGGGGGTCTCCCTCCCACACACACTCATGGGTCTCCTGGTCTGGGTGGCCCCTCATTCTAGGGGGGTCTCCTTTCTGTGCAGACACTTTTGGGGGCCCCTCAGTTTGGGGACAACCCCTTGCTCTGGGGGTCTCCCCCTGTACACACACTGGGGGGGGGGGGGGGGTCTCCTGTTCTGTGGGTCTTCTTTCTGCACACACACTCGGGGGGGGGGGGGGGTCTTCATTCTGCACACACACTGGGGGGGGTTTGGATGTGCTTGGTCTGGGGGGCTCTCCTGCCCATACACACACTTTGGGGGTCCCTGTTCTGTGCACACACTGGGAGGGGCCCTCGATCTTGGGGGTCTTCCTTTCTCCTGCACTCACACATACTTGGGAGTCTCCTGTCCTGGGGGACTCCCACCCACACACACTCTTGGGGGCCCTTACTCCCTTCTGCAACAACACTAGGGGGCCCTCAGTCTGGGGGTCTTCCTCCATCCTGCACACTGGGGGGCCCTCAGTCTGGGGGTCTTCCTCCATCCTGCACACTGGGGGGCCCTCAGTCTTGGGGATCTCCCACCCGCACACACTCTCAGTGGCCCCTAGGGTTGGTGGTCTCCCACACACACTTGGGGGGGCCCCTGGATCAGGGGTCTTCCTCCCTCTCACACATACTCGGGAGTCTCCTGTCCTGGGGGCCCTCAGTCTGGTAGGGTCTCCAGCCCACACACACTCTTGGGGGCCCTCACTCCCTCTAGCACATACACTCAGGGGCCTTTAGTCCAGGGGGTCTTCCTCCCTCTTTCAGTCTTGGGTCCCAGTGTAGGGGTCCCCCGTCTCCTTTTCTAGAGGCCCTCCGTCTGAGTCTCCCCTCTCTGGGCCCATGATTTGGGGGTCTTTGTCCCTCCTGAACTCTCAGGGGTCTCCTGTTCTGATTGGAACCCTAAGTCTCGGGGCCCCGCTCCCTCTCGGGGTCTCCTGCTTTGGGAGGGAAACCCGCACTCTCGAGGACCCTGGTTTGGGGTCCCCCTCCCTCTCATACTCTGGGGGGCCCCTCACACTCTCAGGGCCCCTGATTTGGGGGTCTTCCTTCCTCCTGCAGTCTCAGGGTCTCCTCTTCAGGGGGGCCCCAGAGTGTGAGGGATAGCTCCCTCAGGCCAGGGGTCTTCCTCCCTCCTTCAGTCTCAGGTCCTGGTTTGGGGTCCCCCTCCCTCTCACACTCTCAGGCGTCTCCTGTTCTGGGGGCCCTCACCCCCTCTCAGGGCCCCTGATTTGGGGGTCTTCCTTCCTCCTGCAGTCTCAGGGATCTCCTTTTCGGGGGGGGCCCTCAGTCTGGGGGGTCTTCCTTCCTCCTGCAGTCTCGGGGGGGCCCTCCTAGTTCGGGGGGCTCAGTCTGGGGGTCTTCCTCCTCCCTGCAGTCTCGGGGCTCCTGGGTTGGGGTCCCCCTCCTCTCGGGGCCCCGGTTTGGGGATCATCCTTCTCCTGCAGTCTCAGGGGTCTCCTTCAGGGGGGGCCCTCAGTCTGGGGGTCTTCATTCCTCCTGCAGTCTCGGGGGACCCTGGTATAGGGGTCCCCTCCCTCTCACTCTTGGGGCCCCGGTTTGGGGGTCTTCCTTCCTCCTGCAGTTCAGGGTCTCCTCTTCAGGTGGGGGGGCCTCAGTCTGGGGGTCTTCTCTTCTTCAGTCTCCGGGGGGAGGGGGGGGGCCTGGTTTGGGGGTCCCCTCCCTCTCACACTCTCTCGGGGCCCCGGTTTGGGGGTTTTCCTTCCTCCTGCAGTCTCGGAGGTCTCCTCTTCAGGGGGGGCCCTCTCACACTCTCGGGGGCCCTCAGTCTGGGGGTCTTCCTTCTCCTGCAGTCTCGGGGGGGCTCCTGGTTCAGGGGTCCCCCTCCCTCTCACCTCTTGGGGCCCCGGTTTGGGGGTTTTCCTTCCTCCTGCAGTCTCAGGGGTCTCCTCTTCTTCAGGGGGGACCTCACACACACTCGGGGCCGGGGGCCCTCAGTCTGGGGGTCTTCCTCCTTCTCACACTCTCGGGGGGCTCCTGGTTCGGGGGTCTCCCTCCCTCTCACACTCTTGGGGCTCCGGTTTAGGGGTCTTCTTCCTCCTGCAGTCTCAGGGGTCTCCTCTTCAGGTGGGGGCCCGCAGTCTGGGGGTCTTCCTCCTTACAGTCTCGGGGGGGGGCTCCTGGTTTGGGGGGGTGGGCCTGGTTTAGGGGTCCCCCTCCCTCCACTCTTGGGGCTCCGGTTTAGGGGTCTTCCTTCCTCCTGCAGTCTCAGGGGTCTCCTCCTCAGGTAGGGGCCCTCAGTCTGGGGGTCTTCCTTCCTCCTGCAGTCTCGGGGGGCTCCTGGTTTGGGGGTCTGCCTCCCTCTCACACTCTCGGGGCCCCGGTTTGGGGGTCGTCTTTCCTCCTGCAGTATCAGGGGTTTCCTCTTCAGGTGGGGGCCCTTAGTTTGGGGGGTCTTCCTCCTTCTTACAGTCTCGGGGGGGGCTCCTGGTTCGGGGGGGGGCCCTGGTTTGGGGGTCCCCTCTCTCACACTCTTGGGGCCCTGGTTTGGGGGTTGTCTTTCCTCCTGCAGTATCAGGGGTCTCCTATTCAGGTGGGGGCCCTCAGTCTGGGGGTTTTCCTCCTTCTTACAGTCTCGGGGGGGGGGCTCCTGGTTCGGGGGGGGGGGGGAACCCTGGTATGGGGATCCCCCTCTCTCACACTCTTGGGGCCCCGGTTTGGGGGTCTTCCTTCCTCCTGCAGTCTCAGGGGTCTCCTCTTCAGGTGGGGGCCCTCAGTTTGGGGGGTCTTCCTCCTTCTTACAGTCTCGGGGGGGGGGGGCTCCTGGTTCGGGGGGGGCCCTGTTTTGGGGGCCCCACTCTCTCACACTCTTGGGGCCCCGGTTTGGGGGTCTTCTTCCTCCTGCAGTCTCAGGGGTCTCCTCTTCAGGTGGGGGCCCTCAGTTTGGGGGGTCTTCCTCCTTCTTGCAGTCTCGGGGGGCTCCTGGTTCGGGGGGGGCCCTGGTTTGGGGGTCTTCCTTCCTCCTGTAGTCTCAGGGGTCTCTTCTTCAGGTGGGGGCCCTCAGTCTGGGGGTCTTCCTCCTTCTTGCAGTCTCGGGGGGGGCCCTGGTTTGGGGGTCCCCCTCCCTCCCACACTCCTCTCGGGGCCCCGGTTTGGGGGTCTTCCTTCCTCCTGTAGTCTCAGGGGTTTCCTCTTCAGGTGGGGGCCCTCAGTCTGGGGGTCTTCCTCCTTCTTACAGTCTCGGGGGGGCTCCTGGTTCGGGGGAGGCCCTGGTTTGGGGGTCCCCCTCCCTCTCACACTCTCGGGGCCCCGGTTTGGGGGTCGTCTTTCCTCCTGCAGTATCAGGGGTCTCTTTCAGGTGGGGGCCCTCAGTTTGGGGGGTCTTCCTCCTTCTTACAGTCTCGGGGGGCTCCTGGTTCGGGGGGGGAGCCTGGTTTGGGGGTCCCTCTCCCTCTCACACTCTCGGGGCCCCGGTTTGGGGGTCTCTTTCCTCCTGCAGTCTCAGGGGTCTCCTCTTCAGGTGGGGGCCCTCAGTCTGGGGGTCTTCCTCCTTCTTACAGTCTGGGGGCTTCCTGGTTCGGGGGGGGCCTGGTTTGGGGGTCCCCCTCCCTCTCACACTCTCGGGGCCCTGGTTTGGGGGTCTTCTCTTCCTCCTGCAGTCTCAGGGGTCTCCTCTTCAGGTGGGGGCCCTCAGTCTTGGGGGTCTTCCTCCTTCTTACAGTCTCGGGGGGCTCCTGGTTCGGGGGGGCCCTGGTTTGGGGGTCCCCCTCCCTCTCACACTCTCGGGGCCCCGGTTTGGGGGTCGTCTTTCCTCCTGCAGTCTCAGGGGTCTCCTCTTCAGGTGGGGGCCCTCAGTTGGGGTCTTCCTCCTCTGCAGTCTCGGGGGGCTCCTGGTTCGGGGGGGGCCCGGTTTGGGGGTCCCCCTCCCTCTCACACTCTCGGGGCCCGGTTTGGGGGTCGTCTTTCCTCCTGCAGTATCAGGGGTCTCCTCTTCAGGTGGGGGCCCTCAGTCTGGGGGTCTTTCCTCCTTCTTGCAGTCTCGGGGGGCTCCTGGTTCGGGGGGGCCACTGGTTTGGGGGTCCCCTCTCTCACACTCTCGGGGCCCTGGTTTGGGGGTCGTCTTTCCTCCTGCAGTATCAGAGGTCTCCTCTTCAGGTGGGGGCCCTCAGTTTGGGGGGTCTTCCTCCTTCTTACAGTCTCGGGGGGCTCCTGGTTCGGGGGGGGCCCTGGTTTGGGGGTCCCTCTCCCTCTCACACTCTCGGGGCCCCGGTTTGGGGGTCATCTTTCCTCCTGCAGTCTCAGGGGTCTCCTCTTCAGGTGGGGGCCCTCAGTCTGGGGGTCTTCCTCCCTCCTGCAGTCTGGGGGGCTCCTGGTTCGGGGGGGCCCTGGTTTGGGGGTCCCCCTCCCTCTCACACTCTCGGGGCCCGGTTTGGGGGTCTTCTTCCTCCTGCAGTCTCAGGGGTCTCCTCTTCAGGTGGGGGCCCTCAGTTTGGGGGGTCTTCCTCCTTCTTACAGTCTCGGGGGGCTCCTGGTTCGGGGGGGCCTGGTTTGGGGGTCCCCTCCCTCTCACACTCTCGGGGCCCCGGTTTGGGGGTCGTCTTTCCTCCTGCAGTTCAGGGGTCTCCTCTTCAGGTGGGGGCCCTCAGTCTGGGGGTCTTCCTCCTCCTGCAGTCTCGGGGGGCTCCTGGTTCGGGGGGGGGCCCTGGTTTGGGGGTCCCCCTCCCTCTCACTCTTGGGGCCCCTGGTTTGGGGGTCGTCCTTTCCTCCTGCAGTATCAGGGGTCTCCTCTTCAGGTGGGGGCCCTCAGTTTGGGGGTCTTCTCCTTCTTGACAGTCTCGGGGGGCTCCTGGTTCGGGGGGGCACTGGTTTGGGGGTCCCCCCTCTCTCACACTCTCGGGGCCCTCGGTTTGGGGGTCGTTCCTTCCTCCTGCAGTCTCAGGGTCTCCTCTTCAGGTGGGGGCCCTCAGTTTGGGGGGTCTTCCTCCTTCTTACAGTCTCGGGGGGGCTCCTGGTTCGGGGGGGGGCCCTGGTTTGGGGGTCCCTCTCCCTCCTCACACTCTCGGGGCCCTCGGTTTGGGGGTCATCTTTCCTCCTGCAGTCTCGGGGGTCTCCTCTTCAGGTGGGGCCCTCAGTCTGGGGGTCTTCCTCCTCCTGCAGTCTCGGGGGGTCTCCTGGTTCGGGGGGCCCTGGTTTGGGGGTCCCCTCCTCTCACCTTCGGGGCCTGGTTTGGGGGTCTTCCTTCCTCCTGCAGTCTCAGGGGTCTCCTCTTCAGGTGGGGGCCCTCAGTTGGGGGGTCTTCCTCCTTCTTACAGTCTCGGGGGGCTCCTGGTTGGGGGGGCCCTGGTTTGGGGGTCCCCCTCCCTCTCACACTCTCGGGGCCCCGGTTTGGGGGTCTTCTTCCTCCTGCAGTCTCAGGGGTCTCCTCTTCAGGTGGGGGCCCTCAGTCTGGGGGTCTTCCTTCCTCCTGCAGTCTCGGGGGTCTTCCTGGTTCAGGGGGGGGGCCCGGTTTGGGGGTCCCCCTCCCTCTCACACTCTTGGGGCCCTGGTTTGGGGGTCGTTCTTCCTCCTGCAGTCTCAGGGTCTCCTCTTCAGGTGGGGGCCCTCAGTCTGGGGGTCTTTCTCCTTCTTACAGTCTCGGGGGGCTCCTGGTTCGGGGGGGGGCCCTGGTTTGGGGGTCCCCTCCCTCTCACACTCTCGGGGCCCCGGTTTGGGGGTCTTCCTTCCTTCTGCAGTCTCAGGGGTCTCCTCTTCAGGTGGGGGCCCTCAGTTTGGGGGGTCTTCCTCCTTCTTACAGTCTCGGGGGGCTCCTGGTTCGGGGGGGGCCCTGGTTTGGGGGTCCCTCTCCCTCTCACACTCTCGGGGCCCCGGTTTGGGGGGCTCCGGTCGGGGGAGGAGCCGGGGGAGGATATTTGGGGCCGGGGGAGGCTCCTCGCTCGTACACGGGGGGCTCCTGACTGACGCCATCTCCGTGTAATGAGGCGGCTCGGGTGATTGTGGCCCCTGAGCTCGGAGCCCCAGCATTGTGACCCGGATCCGGGTGAGGCCGCCATCCTTTCTCCTCCTCCGCCCGGGGTCTATACCCGCCGCCCGCCAGGTGTGTAGGTTCCCGCGCTGGGGCCCGGGAGGGGGCGGCACAGTCCGGGGCCCCGCTCCTATCACTACCGTGTGTGGCCCCCGGGATGTGTGTGGCGGGAGGACGGAGGGGCCCCACAGACATCTGCAGAACATGGCGGCGGGAGCGGGCGGGCGGGTGCCGGTGGGGGGGGCGGCGGATGTGCGGGGCGTTGGGGTCCTGATGGCAGGCGGGGGCCCCTGGTGCGGGGGCCCCGGGGAGGGGGGGGGTGTCTGCTCCGCTCTGCGCTGCGGCCATTTTTTTTTTTCTTTTGTCTGAAAATGCGAATAAAAGTCTGAGAATGTGGAGAAATGTGGAGGGGCCCCGGGGGGCTGTGTGCGGGTGCTGGGGGCCCCGGGGGTCTGTGTGCGGGTGCTGGGGGCCCCGGGGGCTGTGTGCGGGTGCTGGGGGCCCCGGGGGGCTGTGTGCGGGTGCTGGGGGCCCCGGGGGTCTGTGTGCGGGTGCTGGGGGCCCCTGGGGGCTGTGTGCGGTGTGGGGGGCCCGGGGAGCTGTGTGTGGGTGCCTGGGGCCCTGGGTGGTCTTGGTGCGTCTGGGGGGCCCGGTGGCTGGGGGGCTCTGGTGGGTCCCTGGGTGGCTGTGTGTCGGTCCTGGGGGGCCCTGGGGGCTGTGTGTGGGTCCTGGGGGCCCTGGGTGGCTGTGTGTAGGTCCTGGGGGCCCGGGTGGCTGTGTGTGGTTCCTGGGGGCCCTGGGTGGCTGTGTGTGAGTTCCTGGGGGCCCTGGGTGGCTGTGTGTAGTTCCTGGGGGCCCTGGGTGGTGTGTGTAGTTCCTGGGGGCCCTGGGTGGCTGTGTGTAGTTCCTGGG
>JARQOC010002589.1:0-23603 GCA_033576535.1 Allobates femoralis | reverse complement strand
CCCCCGGGGTTTAAAAAAACAACTTTTAAAAAAAAAAGAAAAGGGGGAAACTTTTTTTAAACAGAAAATTTTTTTTCCCCACCACCCCCGGTTTCAAATTTTTTTCGGGGCGGCTGGAAAATTTTTCAAACAAAAGGAAACAACCCCGCTTTTTCCCAATACTCCCCCCTTTAAAAAAAAAACACCCCCCAAGCCCCCCCAAAAAAATTTTTTTTTTTAAATGGTTTGGGTTGGGGAAAAACAAAATTTTAAAAAGAAAGCAAGGGAAAGCTTTTTTTTCCCCAAAAAAATTTTTCCTCCCCGTTAAAATAAAATTGCTCCCCCAAAAACCCTCCTTGCTTGCATGAAAAACTAAAAAATTTTAAAAAAAAGGGGGAATACCCCAATCAACCCCACCCAAAAAATATTAAAATTTTTTCCACCCCAAGAAAAAAAATTTTTAAATCTTTTTGCCAAAGGTTTTAAAAAAAAAAAGTACTTTTAAAAAAGGGGGCCCTATTTTCCCCGGATTTTTGGGTTTCCCTTGAAAAAATTTTTTTTTCCCCCAAAACCCAAAATTTTAAAAAAACCCCCCAAAAGTCAAAAAAAAACTTGAGATTTTAAAAAAGCGGGGAGCTTTTCCCCCCAAAAAAAACCCCGGCCCCCAAAAAAAAAATTTTTTTAACCACCAAAAACCGAAAAAAAAAAATTTTTTAAAAAAGGGTCAAAAAAAACAAAAATTTTTAAAAAAAAAAAGGGGAAATTTTTTTCCCCCCAAAAAAAAATTTTTCCCAAAAAAAAAAAAAATTTAATTTTTTCCCTTTGCAAACCAAAAAAAAATTTTTTTTTTTTCCCCCAAAGCTTCAAATAAAAAATCTTTTTTTAAAAAAAAAAAAGCTATTTTCCAAAATTCTCCTCGCCCAATAAAACAAATATTAAAAATTTTTAAACCCAACCCCTAGTTTTTAAATTTTTTTTTTTCCAAAGGGGCAAAAAAAAAATTTTTAAACTTTAAAAAAACGGGGGAAATCTTTTAACCCATTTTTTTTCCCCCCCCCCAAAAAAAAAAAACCCCCTTTTTCCCCCCAAACACCCCCCCCCCCCAAAAAAATCTTTTTTCTTGATGTTCCCCCCCCTTCAACCACGGGTCATCCCAACCCGCAGTCTACAAAAGAAAAAAAAATAAAAAAACACAAGTAACAAAAAAATAAGCAACAAAAAAAATAAAAAACAACCACAATATAGTTCTAATCTTAACTATCCCACCAATTAAAAAAAAAATTAAAAAACAAAAAAAAAAAAATAAAAAGAATTAATTGATTTATCCCATTCTAAGGGGGTTCATAACCCCAAATAACACCCCCACCAGTACCCCCCCCAAACGACATCATCCTCAGTCCCAACATACTACTTACCCCTTCTTCCACAGACCCAATCATATAACAAAACCAGCTCAAATCCACAACCAATCCCCTCCGCAATACCTCACCGACCCCCAACTCAACGACTAAATACTCACTAAAATATGGTTTAAAACACCCTCACCCCCCCCCTTAGCGGATAGAAGCCGTTTGCACACGCATCTGCTTCGACAAAACCCACTCTCCAGAAACCGTATACACCCACAAAGCAGTCGTCTAACACAATAAATTTCCCAACACCCACCCCAGCACCACACACCACGCCACAACCCCCCACAACCCCCCCATACTTATCCCCCCTCCATCCCAGCCACACACACCCCCTCCCGCCACCCTCACCCTATGAGTGAGTCTTCTGATACGTAACACCAGCAGCCATTACTCCCACTCGCTTCCGCTCCCGTTGCGCCCTCAGTTCCATACATATATGCACCTGTTTGTCCCACACACAATGGTCTGTACATGAGGCTGATTTCATGTAACAAAAACTACTGCCCCTTTATTGCTCCCAAATTAGTTTTTTTCCTTACCCCCCTATCTTCACAAAAAACAAAAGTATAACAACCCCAAAGCCTTAAAAAAAAGCATTTAGAACTAACTCATAATCGCTCCACCATAACCACCATCACATACTCCCTCACCACCAGACCACAGTACACCCTCCTCAATACCCCACCCGCCACATTACTAGCTTACCCCCAGCCCCTCAAATTTACCACACCGCCAATTGAACCCTTGAACCCACCTTAGTGCCCGCATTCCTACAACACCCTCACCATTCCGTCCGTTTGGTCCCATTCCCCCTCCACCCTTTACTCCCACTAGCCCAGCAATCCGCGGCTAATACCTCCCCCCTCCACAGACCTACCTCCATTGTAAATTCCACCTTACCCCCTCGCTGTCCTCCCCCGCCCCCCCACTCACAGAAAACAAAACAAATAAAAAAGTGTGATAATAAAACTCCCAAAAAACAAATCTTTTTGTCCATACGGCAGTATGCAAAAGGATAAAGAAGTTCATGAGAGTAACTTAAAAGGGAAAGCAAGGGACAATCTAAATGACGAGCCACGAATCTACTTAGCTCATGCCCTTATTATCAGAAAATTAAAACTTTGACTGCAGGCCCAAGCACTGAAAACTAAGATATTCACAAGTCTTTTTGGCCATTATAGGGGCTGTGCAATTGATAAAAAGTTCTTGAGTATCTTTTAAACAGAAAGCAAGGGCAAGCTATTTTTCGCCATTGATCTTACTTAGGCTCATGCCTTTAGTAACAGAATATTAATGCCTTTGACGTCAGTTTCAAGCACAAACCATAGATTATTTCAATCTTTTTGTCCATAAGGCTTTGCAATATTTGAAAAAATTCTAGATATCTTTAAAGAGAAGCAAGGGCAAGCTATTTTCGCTATGAATCTTACTTAGGGCTCATGCCCTAATAAACAGAATATTAAAACTTTTACTCAGGTCCCAGCACAACCAAAGATATTTCAAATCATTTTGGCCATTAGGCTTGCAATGAGAAAAGTTAATGAGTATCTTTTAAAAGAAAACAATGGCAATCTATTTTTCGCATGATGTTACTCTTGCTCTCTTGCCCTTAGTAAACAGAATAATTAAAAACTTTGACTCCGTCCCAAAGCACAAACCGTAGATATTTCAAATCTTTTTTCTCTATGAGAGCCTTGTCAATATGAAAAAGTTTCTTCCAGTATCCTTTTAAAGAAAGGAGGCCAAGCTATTTTCCGCCATGAGCCTTACTTAAGCTAACTTTAGATAAACATAATAATAATACTTTGACTCAGTCCCCAAAGCACAACCGTAATATTTTCAAATCTTTTTGGCCATTAGGTCTGTGCAATTTGAGAAAAAGTGTTTGGAGTTATCTTTTAAAAGAAAGCAAGGGCAAGCTATTTTCGCCATGAATGTTGCTTGCGCTCGTTGAAGGGAAAGCAAGGGGACGCTATATTTCGCCACGAATTTTCTTAGTCTCTTGCCCTTAGTAACAGAATATTAATACTTTTTGACCTCAGTCCCAAGCACAACCGAAGATATTTTAAATCTTTTTGTTCCATTTAGGTCTGTGCAATAGAGAAAAAGTTATAGTATTTTTTAAAAGAAAGCAAGGCAATCTATTTTCGCCAGTGAATGTTGCTTGCTCTTCTTGCCCGTTAGTAACAGAATATTCAAACTTTTTGACTCCGCTCCTCCAAGGCACAAAGCCGTAGTATATTTTCAAACTTTTTGTCTATGAGTCTGTGCAGGTAGGAAAAAAGTTCTTCCAGTAACTTTTTAAAGGAAAGCAAGGGAAATGCTATTTTCCGCCAGAGTCTTATTAGGCTCATGCCCTTAGTAACAGAAAATTAATACGTTTGACTCATCCGCAAAGCACAACCGTAAGATATTTTCAAATCTTTTGGTCCTTTAGTGCTGAGCAATTGAAAAAAGTTTCTTGAGTATTCTTTTAAAAGTAAGCAAGGGTAAGACTATGTTTCGCCATGAATTTGCTTGCAGCTCTTGTCCCTTAGTAACAGAATATTAAAACTTTGACTCCCGTCCCAAGCACAAACGTAGATATTGTCAATCTTTTGTCTATGAGGCTGTGCGATAGGAAAAAGTTTCTTAAGTATTTTTTAAAGGAAAAAAAAGGGGAAAAGCTATTTTCCCATGAGTCTACTTAGGCTATGCGCTTAGTAACAGAAATTTAAAAAAAAACTTTGATTTCCCCCCCCAAGCACAACCTAATATTTCAAATCTTTTTTTCATAGCTGTCAATTGAAAAAAGTTCTTAGAAATCTTTAAAAGAAAGCAAGGGCAAGCAATTTTGCCATGAATTTTGCTTCCCGCCTTGCCCTAGTAATAGAAATATTAAACTTGACTTTTTTTTTCAAGCACAACGTAGATATTTCAATCTTTTTTCCCTTTAAGGGCGTGAAATGGGGAAAAATTCTTATATTTTAAAAAAAGGGAAAAAAGGGAAGCTATTTCGCAGATCTTACTTAGGCCCCATCCCTTAGTAACAAATATTAAACTTTACTCATCCCCAAGCAAACCTAGATATTTTAAATTTTTTTTTGGGCCATAATGCTGTGAAATTTTGGAAAAGGGTATTAGTATTTTTTAAAAGAAAGAAGGGGCAACAATTTTCGCCATGATTTTCTTGTTTTTTTTTGCCCTTATAACAGAAATTAAAATTTTTTATTTTCCGTCCCAAGCAACAACTAGATATTTAAAATCTTTTGTCTATGAGGCTGTGCATAGGAAAAATTCTTATATTTTTTAAAAAGGGAAAGCAAGGGCAAGCATTTGGGCCAAAAAGGTTTCTTGGCTCTGCCCTTATTAACAGAATTTTATACTTTGCCTCGGGCCCCCAAGCACAACCTTTAGATATTTCAAATTTTTTTTGGCCCAAGGCTGGAAATTGAAAAAAGTTTTTGGGAGTATTTTTTAAAAGAAAGAAGGGGAACAAATTTTTCGCCAGAATTTCTTCGCTCTTGCCCTTAGTAACAAAAATATTAAAATTTTGGGCTCAGTCCCAAGCACAACCGAATTTAATTTAAAATCTTTTGCCATAAGGCGTGCAATGGAAAAAAGTTTTTGGTATCTTTAAAAAAGAAAGGGGAAACTATTTTCGCCATGAATTTCTTGCCTCTCCCCTTAAAACCCAGAATATTAAAACTTTGATTTCTCCCAAGAAAAACCGTAGAAAATTTAAAATCTTTTTGTCTATGAGCTAGCAAAAGAAAAAGTTCTTCAGTATTTTTTAAAGGAAAGCAAGGCAAAGCTATTTTCCCCCAACTTCCTTGGGCTCATGCTCTTATAACAGAATATTAAAACTTTTACTCAGTCCCAAGCAAACCATAAAATTTTTCCCAATCTTTTTTCCAAAGGTTGGAAATAGGAAAAAGTACTTGAGTATTTTTTAAAAGAAAGAAAGGGGCAAGAAATTTTCGCCATGAGTCTTACTTAGGCTCATGCTCTTATAACAGAATTTTAAAACTTTGCCTCCTCCCAAGAAACAACGTAGATATTTCAAATTTTTTTTGCCCTATAGGCTGTGCATGGGGAAAAAGTCTTCAGTACTTTAAAAGGGAAAGCAAGGGCAACTATTTTCACCATGATCTTACTTAGCCCATCCCCTTAGTAACAAAAAATTTTAATACTTGACTCTCCCAAGCAAAAACCGTAATATTTCAAATTTTTTTGTCTATAAGGCTGTGCAGTGGGAAAAAAGTTCTTCAGAATCTTTTAAAGGGAAAGCAAGGGAAAAGCTATTTTTGCCTGAGTCTTACTAGGCTCATCCCTAGTAAACAAATTTTAAATTTACTTTGACTAAAGGTCCCAAGTAGAACCGTAGATATTTCAAATCTTTTCGTCTATGAGGCTGTTGCAATAGGGAAAAGTTCTTTCAGTATCTTTTAAAGGAAAGCAAGGGCAAGCTATTTTCGCCATGAGCCCTTCCTAAGGCTCATGCCCTTAGTAATAGAATATAAAAACTTTTACTCAGTCCCAAGCAAAACCATAGATATTTCAAATCTTTTTGTCCATAAGGCGTGCAATAGGGAAAAAGTACTTGAGTATCTTTTAAAGGAAAGCAAGGGCAAGCTATTTTCGCCATGAGTCTTACTTAGGCTCATGCCTTTAGTAACAAAATATTATACTTTGACTCAGTTTCAAGCACAACCGTAGATATTTCAAATCTTTTGTCCATAAGGCTGTGCAATAGGGAAAAAGTTCTTGAGTATCTTTAAAGGGAAAGCAAGGGCAAGCTATTTTCGCCACGAATTCTTACTTAGGCTCATGCCCTTAGTAACAGAATATTAATACTTTGACTCAGTCCCAAGCACAACCGTAGATATTTCAAATCTTTTTGGCCATTAGGCTGTGCAATTGAGAAAAAGTTCTTGAGTATCTTTTAAAAGAAAGCAAGGGCAAGCTATTTTCGCCATGAATGTTGCTTGCGCTCTTGCCCATAGTAATAGAATATTAAAACTTTGACTCCGTCCCAAGCACAACCGTAGATATTTCAAATCTTTTGGCTAAGAGGCTGTGCAATAGGAAAAAAGTTATTAAGCATCTTTTAAAAGAAAGCAAGAGAAAGCTATTTTTGCCCATGAGTTTTACTTAGGCTCATGCCCTTAGTAACAGAATATTAAAACTTTTACTCAGTCCCAAGCACAACCGTAGATATTTCAAATCTTTTTGTCCATAAGGCTGTGCAATAGGGAAAAAGTTCTTGAGTATCTTTAAAGGGAAAGAAAGGGCAGCTTATTTTCGCCATGAATCTAACTTAGGCTCATGCCCTTAGTAACAGAATATAAAACTTTTACTCAGTCCCAAGCAAAACCATAGATATTTCAAATCTTTTTGTCCATAAGGCTGTGCAATAGGGAAAAAGTACTTGAGTATCTTTTAAAGGAAAGCAAGGGCAAGCTATTTTCGCCATGAGTCTTACTTAGGCTCATGCCCTTAGTAACGAATATTAAAGCTTTTACTCAGTCCCAAGCAAAACCATAGATATTTTAAATCTTTTTGTCCATAAGGCTGTGCAATAGGGAAAAAGTACTTGAGTATCTTTTAAAAGAAAGCAAGGGCAAGCTATTTTTCGCCATGAATGTTGCTTGCGCTTCTTGCCCTTAGTAATAGAATATTAAAACTTTGACTTCGTCCCAAGCACAACCGTAGATATTTCAAATCTTTTTGTCTAATGAAGCTGTGCAGTAGGAAAAATTTCTTCAGTATCTTTTAAAGGAAAGCAAGGGCAAGCTATTTTCGCCATGATCGTACTTAGGCTCATGCCCTTAGTAACAGAAATATTAAAACTTTTACTCAGTCCCCAAAGCAAAACCATAGATATTTCAAATATTTTTGTCCATAAGGCTGTGCAATAGGAAAAAGTTCTTGAGCATCTTTAAAAGGGAAAGCAAGGGCAAGCTATTTTCGCCATGAATCTTACTTAGGCTCATGCGCTTAGTAACAGAATATTAATATTTTGACTCAGTCCCAAGTACAAACCGTAGATATTTCAAATCATTTTGGCCATTAGGCTGAGTAATTGGAGAAAAAGTTTCTTGAGTATCTTTTAAAAGAAAGCAAGGGCAAGTCTTTTTTCGCCATGAATGTTGCTTGCGCTCTTGCCCTTAGTAACAGAATATTAAAACTTTGACTCCGTCCAAGCACAACCGTAGATATTTCAAATCTTTTTGTCTATGAGGCTGTGCAATAGGAAAAAAGTTCTTCAGTATCTTTTAAAGGAAAGCAAGGGCAAGCTATTTTTCGCCATGAGTCTTCTTTAGGCTCATGCCCTTAGTAACAGAATATTAAAACTTTGACTCCGTCCCAAGCACAAACCGTAGATATTTCAAATCTTTTGTCTATGAGGCTGTGCAATAGGAAAAAGTTCTTCAGTATCTTTTTAAAGGAAAGAAAGGGGAAAGCTATTTTTGCCATGAGTCTTACTTAGGCTCATGCCCTTAGTAACCCAATATTAAAACTTTTTACTCAGTTCCCAAGCACAACCGTAGATATTTTAAAATCTCTTTGTCCATTAGGCTGTGCAATAGGGAAAAAGTTCTTGAGTATCTTTAAAGGAAAGCAAGGGCAAGCTATTTTCGCCATGAATCTTACTTAGGCTCATGCCCTTAGTAACATAATATTAAAACTTTGACTCGGTCCCAAGTAGAACCGTAGATATTTCAAATCTTTTGTCTATGAGGCTGTGCAATAGGGAAAAGTTCTTCAGTATCTTTTAAAGGAAAGCAAGGGCAAGCTATTTTCGCCATGAGTCTTCCTAAGGCTCATGCCTAGTGATGGGCGAATCCTAAAATTACTCGGACTCGCTTGACTCTAGCGAGTCCGAGCCCGGGACTCGCTACTCGTAGCGAGTCTAGCGAGTCCAAGGTTAATGAATGGGGAAGGGGAGTAATAGCGAGTAATGTGCTGCTGGATCCTAACGAGAGCAGACAGAGCAGTGAATAACTCGCATTCAGCACGGATTGCTGTGTTCACTAGCGATTTAGAAGTCCTCTGTTTTGCTCGGTAGCACAGAAAGTCGTTTGAACAGGGACTAAAGAAAATAAACAGGAAGTCGCCTCGCTGCTAAGCACAGGCTGATGTTATCTGCAGAGATCTGATCTGATCTGCACACACAGGCCGACCAAAGATGTGTAGCAAAAGAGATACAGAGAGGCTCATTGGCCTGGTTGAAGAGCGGCCTCAGCTGTGGCAGCCCACCCACCCTGGCTATCGGGATGACAGACAGCGAAATCTGTGTTGGAGGTCCATTGCCAGAAGTTTTCTTTCCCGTTCTTTTGATGAAGCTGGACAAGATGGACAGGCAAACCTTGGGAAGAGATTTTGTGATGTCAATTGTAGGGTACCTTTACACGCCGCTACTGGAGGATGGATACAACCCCCTACAGGCTACAAATGTAGCTTGTAGCGTCATTATAGCCCGTAGCGGCGTGTGAAGAACGGGACGAGACAGCCCGGCAACAGATATCATCTGTATCCCGAGCACTGCTCGAAAACAGATGGCTACAAAGCGATTGTAGTGAGCTGTAATCGGCGTGTAAAGAAGGAACAGAAGGGTTGTTTCTACACCATGCTATGTAGCTGGGGCGTGACACAGGCTCCGGGGTTTCCGCGCCCCCTTCAGCGATCATTGGGGGAAGCTCCAGCGTTGCGATTTGGGAGTCGCTGCATAGGGCGGCATATTTAAGGAGCTGACGATCACAGTACACAATTGCTCGAGCGTCAACTATTAATCAAAACCTCCTGCGATGCCTGCCCAATCATGGTATTATTGCTTTGTCCTATCAGCGTACGGACGTCTCGTAATCCACAATTGTAGCACGCCTATGTGCTGTCCCTGCTGACCAGGTACGCCCATAGTAGCTTGTTGTAGCGGTGTGTAAATGAGGTAAGGTACGCTACAGATGGCTACTTCAGACACCCGGCGATGTATCTAGCTATAGATGTTGCGGTAGCGTAGCACACCTTGTGGCGGCGTGTAAAGGAGGTGCGTTTCCCGTTTGTAACCGTTTGGGCGTGCTCGTGCACGTGAAGTAGCGGATTGTATCCATCCTCCAGTAGCGCGTGTAAAGGTACCCGTAGTGCTGACAGAGTACAAAAATGCTAGTGTGCTCGATGCTCGTCCGAGCATTCCCAAGATACTGGTGCACTTTGGGCCGAGCACCGAGCCAAATGTTATCCTATGGGAGTATTTTTTATTAAATGACCACCGCCAGCATGTAGAAACCCTATAAATGTCACAAAACTCTCAGAAGAGTGCTGAAATGACATGTCGACAGCTGTGAAGAACCCGTGTAAGCATTTCTGACTGAAAAGGTCACAGCTGTGAAAAATGTTGTTTGAGTTTTATGGCATTTATATAGACTCAACAGATGAAGTTCATAAATGACACCAAGAATAATTTTCATGGCGAAATGTTAAGGGCACATACCCACATAGTGAGACACAGCTGGTGTGTACTTTGTGTGTACATTAATATTTTCCGTGAAAACTTGTTTGTAATCAGATTCACTGATAATGATTCATGAAGGCCTCTTTAATGTGCCATTTTGAGGAAGTGTGTCTATTGTACTATTTCCCTTTGCAGGTGGCCAACATTGGAGGCTCGCATTTCCATGATAGAGTTGTGCATGAGGCATCAAAACATTATACCATTTCAAGGACGGGTGTTTGTTGTTGTAATGCCATTTATATAATTTAACAATGGGGTATACATAAATAAAGGCTAACTTTTTTAACGGTCAACATGGTGCGCATGAGGAGAAGGCTGAGCAGTTCCAGCGATTAACCAAGTAACAGAATTGTGTACCCACGGTGGATGTGTAGGATTAATAGAAAATTATCTTTTCAATATTTTAATATCTGCTTCATTTCCTTGTGGTGTGGTGAAGTCTTGCCAATCCAACCCTTGTTCATCAAGATCTGAGTCATTCTGTCTTCATTTTAATTTGATTGGCGGGGTGCGTTTATCAGTAATGATTCCACCTGAGGAAACTCAAAAAAAATCTGAAAAAAACGCTAGCCCCAGTGCAGGCCATGACTTCAAAGGCGTACAGAGCCAATTCATGTAACATGTCCATCTGGGATACCCAATAATTGGAAGGCCACAGCAATGTCGGAGTACAGTTTATTAGATCGGCAAGAACTCCATCAGCATCTGTCAAAACTTAGCATTTCCTTGTGGCACTAATCAACGCACCTCAGGTGCTGTGTAACGTTAGGCGGCTGAGAAACTGTCAACACATCTTAAAGACTGTCCCCCTACCTCGGCGGATTACACTTGTGCCCCTCTCGTCCGTATGCCTTTGTTGTCCCACCAATTCCTGATCGATGCGGCTATACGTTTTGTGTGGAGAATACTTTGTGTAATTCCACAACTATGGCCTTCTGGAAATGCTCCATTTTTGCTGACCTCTCCGCCTCGGAATAAGCGACAAACTTCTCATTGTAACATGTGTCTAACACTGTTACCAACCAGTAATGTCTTTTGGCCCGAGATGTTCTTTAAATCGAGGTGTCATGAGCGAGACAACTTAACATTAAGTCAGCCATGTGCCCAAGAGCTATTAACAGCCAGCACTTCGGTGTCCAGAGCAACACGATGACTGAACATGCTGTAGTACTCCTTCTCCACCTCCTCATCATCCATCCTCCTCCTCCTCCTCATCTCCCCTGTCCTCTGGCCAACTACGCTGAACACAGGGTTATGACTGGTGGCATGTCATATCCTCAATGTGTCCGGAAGTAGCTCCATGTCTTCATCCTGCTAACTCGTCCTCCTATTCTCCTCCTCGTCATAGTCCGCCACTGCCCATTGTGATGACATGAGGCTGTGCTGTGTGTTATCACCCACACCCAATACTGTTTCTCGCCCAACTCTTGGCGCTACGCCGCAATGCATCATGTTTGTTTTGACCAGAGACCGTTTTAGAAGGCCGAGATGCGTATGGTGATGTTAATAATGGCGTCATCGACGCTCCACCATCTTCGTTGGGTTTCCAACAAGTTTTGGATGACGCTACATAGTTCGTACATTCATCTACACTCCTCAAGTGTTATGTGTAGATTTTGACCCCTTTTTTCCCAACGCCTTAGGTGAGGCAGGAACTAACAACTCCCCTCTTCTGGTCACAAATCCTGATCAACATGTACATAGTTGCGTAACAATGCGTCGTCCCCAAACACACACCAGTCTGTGAGCCGGGAAGCTGAAAAAGGCCCCGCAAAGCCGCAACGCAGCATGAAGCGTTGGTTAATTTAAAATACACTAACACAGCGCAAACTTGAAGAGGGGGGATCATACAGCTCTGTGAAATATTTTAGAAACCGCTGAACCAAGAGGTGAGGCACATGGCCACACATGGAACATTTTCCCAGCTAGCCACTCATAAAAGCCGCCAACATGTTCGTGCCCCCTTGTCGCACACGACCTTCCTCTTTAGGTTCAGAGGTGGGGAGCCAGGGACCCTGCCTGCTGTTTCAGAATGCCCCACACCTCTTCTGCATTTTTGGGGGTTTGTTCACCTATCCTTTTTAGATTCAGCACAGCCTGTTCCGCTTCCCCGAGGCGGGTGCTGCAGTGTTTCCCAACTTGGGACTTTTTTGTTGAGAAAACAGTGGGAGGGGATGCGCAGCACGGGTTTCCCCTTCTCTAGCCACAACCCTCCGCAATATGGTCCTTGAGGTTTATCCTTCTCCCCCCCCTTCTCGAAGGTGTACATATATTTTAACCAGGGGTTACAAAGGGGGCAAGAGTGGATGTCTATTGTGATGTTTGCACTATTTTTGAGAGAAGACAATGTGTTATCAAATCTATGTCTTTTAATTTTTCATCGCTTGCAGTTGATAGGGTTTGATGAAGATATGGAGATACTGCCTTTACCTGTACAAGAAGGAGTACGAACGGCAGTTACGCCTGGGCCCACAAGCTGCACCACCGTTGGGGTTTTACGCCCACTTTTACAGCCCTGGCATTCCTTCGTCCATTTGCTCGACTTAGAAGGTCCGAAATGGAAGATTTTCATTTGCCCATAACCTAACAAGTGTAAAAATTAGATTATATGTTAAAAAGTCCCCATTGCTATTGTAGCCATGTCACATTGGAAGGCGGATGCTGATCTTTTGAAAGCGTGAAAAAATATGTGGTCATCATGCACACAATTATGTTAGGTGACCTCAGATTTTAGGGATCTGCATAACACAACATAGTCCACACTCACAAAGTATTTTAGTGGGACCGTGGGTACGTATTATTTGTTTGTGAGAGATTCTCCATAACAACAGCCCCATGAAGGCTTTTGGGGGACCATGACGTGGGCATGTAGTGACTGGCTCACAAGGGCTTATCTGTGGGTCAAGGAATGACACCTTATATGTTTGTCACTCCACTAATGTGCTTCCCCCTTTCGTTTCCCACCTTGTAAAAAAAAACAAGGGTACACCAAAATTTGGTCCCAGGTTAACAATCACTTTGTAGGTTTCAGAGAGGCCTGTGCATGTTTGAGAATAACCCGTGTCACCCCGCAACATTATGTGTTTTAAAAAATGGAGATTGACCTGTTTTAATTGTCATAGTCTCCATTAAATGGTGAAAAACTATTGTAGGGTGGCGTGAACAACACCAATCTCAGAAGTTTTCATTTTTATAAATAATTTTGGTTCTTAATAAAGTTTTAAATTTATCATTGAGAATACCCATTCCAAATCCAGAAGCTTTTCAAAACTGCACTTTTTTGAAGATTATGTAATTTTTAGGAAAATGGTTGTGTTAAAAAAGATGAACGACATGTCCCCTGTTATTTTTAAGTTTACTAACATTTGGATTTTCACTGTGGTCGCAAAGTTATTATATGTTTAAACCCCCAATTTTTATTTGTTGATACGTAGGGTAAAACTACAAATGGCAACACTTTTTTTATGAACACAGTTTGATCATGTCAAGTGTTCCATCATCTTAAAGTAATTTTAGAGGAAAAATGTCTCCACACAAGTGCCTACAAACCCTAGACCCTTTTACCGGAAAGGGGCCTAATTTGGGGTCAAGGGGTTTTTGGAGAATATAAAAAGGCCGTTGGCTGGGGACATCAACCAGGGGCCCCAAACGTCATAAACAGCTATCCTGAGGTGACGGAGATGTGATTGTGGAAGACAAGGGGGGCCGAAGTTACCATGTCCTCTTTTAATTTTAATGGACCTATTTAAGTTTTATCAATAATAATTTTTTTTTTTTGGGTTTTTTTGTAGACTTTGATTTTTTTTTTTTGGAATTAAACATTCTTTTTATGTTAGTTTTTAGGTCCCAAATTGGTATCTTAACACCCTTTTTGGTGTTTTCTTTTTTTATGTTTTTTTACTAAATGTGGCTTTGATTTGGGGGGCTTTTAAAAAAAAAAAGGTGGAAAGGGAAAAACACACAGAGAAAAAATACTTAGAAACCAACAGGGGATTAAGTCTACCACCTAATAAAAATATTTGTTTTGGAACCAAAACCCCATATCAGTTTATGGTCATGTTTAAAACACTCATTTTCCCTAAAATTGGGAAAACTCACACACATCCACACGAAAAACTATTCAAGATGCAGTCATTTATGGATACACCTAAGGGGGGATTTGGGCCCGGGGTTTACAAATTTTTTTTTTCCCTTAATAATTGAAGCGATTATCACATTCTTGTGGGCTTTTAGTTAAACATGTGTCCCGTCTACAGTACAATGCAGTTTTTTGGAAGTTTTTATCGGGGCTGAAATCCATTTGCAACGTCGTAACTAAATTATCTTCGAGTTCATGAAGGACACGCATTTAAATTGTTCACTCTCTTCGGCATACGTTTGTCTCTAAAACATTGCAACGGTGTTCCCATGTATGTATTGTAAAAATTAAGCAGGGCCACAGAGCACATGTCCAACTGTACCTTTCACTTTAAGCAAAGGGGATGCAAAGGTCAATGAGAATTAAGGGTTGGGGCCTCAAAAAATTTGCCCTAAAGGGGGTTGATCAACTCTTTTAAAATAAGAGGGAGGAAACGTGGCCCCCTAGTAAGTCCCTTTCCCTTTTCCCCCGGAGAGCAAAAGTAAAAAGCAACGATTCGATGCATAAAAGGGTTGTGCCACAAAAAATTAGCCCAAGGGGAGATCAACTCTATTTTGAAGTTGAGGAGGGGGCTGGCCCAAAAAATTTGCTTGTCATAGACATAGTAAAGCAACGTATTCGATGCAGGCATAGGCTTTTGCCTCAAAAAATTAGCCCAAGGGGCTTATAACTCTTTTAGATAAGAGGAGGGAGCGTGCCCATAGTATAGTCTTGCTTGTCCTAGAGCATAGTTTCAACAACGTATTCGATCAGGAATAGGCTGTTGCCACAAAAAATTAGCCCAAGGGCGAGATCAACTCTATTTTGAAGTTGAGGAGGGCGCGTGGCCCATACTATTTGCTTGTCCTGAGGAGCATAGTACAAGCAACGTATTCGATTGCAGGTATAGGCTTGTTGCCTCAAAAAATTAGCCCAAGGGGCTTGATCAACCACTTTTTTAGATATAGAGGAGGGAGCGTGGCCCATAGTATAGTCTTGCTTGTCCTGAGAGCATAGGAGAAGCAACGTATTCGATGCAGGTATAGGCTTGTTGCCTACCAAAAATTAGCCCAAGGGGCGAGATCAACTCTTTTTAGATATAGAGTAGGGAGCGTGGCCCATATATAGTCTTGTCTTGTCCTGAGAGCATAGGAGAAGCAACGTATTCCAGATGCAGGCATAGGCTTGTTGCCTTCAAAAAATTAGCCCAAGGGGCGGGATCAACATTTTTAAAATTTATGCAAGGCACTTGAGCCAAACTATATGTGTTATTTCAGTTTGAGAAATGCCCACAATGCAGGCATAGGCTTGTTGCCTTAAAAAATTCAGCCAAGAGACTGTATTGGATTGTCTGACATAATTCAACGGTCAAAAATCATCACAAGTGCATGCATTATGAAAGTAACATTACTGACACTGATTGTGTAGTTTTGTTGTCATGGAGCAAGTGTAGCAGGAACAGTATTTATCCAATCTTCTTAGCAGAGGGACATTGTTTATCCTTTGTGTCAGAAGAGGACATAATGTTTAAAACCGCACTCAGCCAAACGTAACAAATTTGAAAATGTCCCTCTAGGTTTGGGTACTGTCGTCTGAAGGGTTAAGAACTTTGATGATATCCAGTCCTTGTTAAACTTAATGAGAGTGAGTCTGTCGGCATTTTCTGTAGTCAGGCCGTGACCTTCTATCAGTGACAATTCCCCCAGCGGCACTAAAAACACGCTCTGATGTCACACTAGCAGCTGGGCAGGCCAGCAACTCCAAGGCATACAAAGACAGCTCAGTCCAAGCGTGAAGCTTGGAAAACCCAGTAATTAAAGGGTACAGAGGGGTCGGTTAAGAAGCTGGTAGTGTCACACACATACTCGTTCAACATGTTTGACAATGTTTGTCTCCTAGACAAGGGGACCGTAGGCACAATCCGTTGCAGATTGGAAGGTCTGTTGAACATCGCCCAGTTGGTGGACATCTTACCACCACCTCTTCTTGACAATGTGGCAGTTTGTGTTCGAACCAAAGGCTGCTGTGGCACAGAGCTGCTTGTTCGTGGTATAGCGGAGTCAGATGGTGAAATTGACATTAAATTGTCAACCACCACACTTTTGAAATAATCCATCGTTAAGCCCCTTGGTGACTGCAACAGCAGAGATGGAAACTTGTCTTTGTAGCGTGGGTCAAGGAATGTTGACAACCAGTAGAGGTCGCTGTCATAGATGTTAATGACGCGTGGATCCTGGGACAGACATTGAGACATGAAGTCAGACATGTGTGCTAGGCTACAAAGACTCATGTCTTCTGTGTCACCTGACTGATGAACAATAGGCATCATGGTCTCAAAATCGGTCTCCGCCTCCTGCTCTTCAGCCCACCCATGCTGTACCGACATAAAACTGGGGTTGGGAGTTCCATCAGGGTGCACCTCAGTACCATGAAGAAATAAATCGTCTTCATCTTCCTCATCACTGTTTTGTTCTGCAGCCAATGTTGCCGGCTGAAATTGGCTTTGCTGGCTCTGATCCTGGATGTTAAAATGTAGATCCATAGCCCTCTGCTGTGCCCTCAATGATTCTGTTTTAAGATTCAGGAGAGAATCTTTAAGCAAACAGAGCATGGGGATGGTGAGACTAATAATGGACTCATCACCGCTTACCAGTTTTGTGCAGTAATCGAAGTTCTCTAGAACCTCGCAAAGGTCAGCGATCCAGACCCACTCCATCGTACCAATGTGTCTTGTATTACTTCCTGGGTGACGGGCATGTTGCAGCTGATATTCCGCTATAGCCCTCTGCTGCTCATTGAACCTAGCCAACATATGGAATGTAGAATTCCATCGTGTGGGCATGTCGCAAATTAATCTGTGTTTGGGCAAATTAAATTGCTGTTGAAGGGCAGATAGACTTGCAAGTGCCGTTGATGAATGTCGGAAATGTCCGCAATTTCTACGCACCTTCTCTAGTAGATCAGATAACTCTGGGTAATTTTTCAAGAATTTCTGAACTACAAGATTCAGTACGTGAGCCATGCAAGGCACATTGTTGAAGTTTACCGAGCTTTATTGCTGCAACAAGGTTTCGTCCGTTATCACTGACAACAAGACCTGCTTGTAGTTGCAGTGGGGCCAGCCACTCATCTGTCTGTTGTTTAACACCTTTCCACAGCTCGTTTGCAGTGTGAGGTGTGTCACCTAGACAGATGAGCTTAAGAAGAGCCTGTTGTCGCCTGGCTGATGCAGTACTGCAAAGCTCCCAACTTTGACGTGATGTGGCGGACAAATCAGCAGTGGTCAAGGAAGTAGAAGACGCACATTGTGTTGTAGAAGTATATGAGGACGCGGACACCCGGAATGATGCTGTGCCCGCTATTCGTGGAGTTGGTAGGATCGCAGATATTCCACTATTACACTTTGGGACACTCTCGACAAGGTTGATCCAGTGAGCTGTTAGGGATATGTATCTGCCCTGTCCACAAGTACTTGTCCAGGTATCAGTTGTCAGGTGAACTTTTCCGCTCACAGCATTTGTCAGTGCACGCTTCAAGTTGTTAACCACGTCCTGATGTAGCGCGGGTATGGCAGTACGTGAAAAAAAATTGCGACTGGGGACAGTGTATCGTGGTGCTGCCACAGCCAACAACTCCCTAAAAGCCTCAGTATCAACAAGCCTAAATGGCAGCATTTCTACAGCTAACAGCTTAGAAATTTGCGCTGTCATTTGTCGAGAAAAAGGGTGTGTGGATGGGTGCTTCCGCTGCCTCTCATACAGCTGTGGAACAGACAACTGGACAATTGGCGCAGACTCACAAGTCACTTGACTACTGTCATATCTCTGGTCTAACGCAGCTTGTGAGGAGATCGTATGAGTAGGAGCTGCTGCATGAACAGTAGATGGTGAAGGACGATTCGGAGGTGGCATAACGGTGTTGAGGTCAGAAGGCCCTGATGTCGAACCCTGATGGGCCAACCACTGAATTGGGTGCTTAAGAGTCATGTGTTTTCGCATACTGCTGGTGCTCAAGTTTACTTTGCCCTGGCCTCTGCTCAGCCTGGCATAGCAGATGTTACATATAACCACATTTGGTACTGATGGACTATCTTTAAAAAATTTCCAGACAATGGATGTTCGTCCTTTAGGTTGTGGTGTAGGAACTGAAGGATGAGTCTGGCCAACACAAACTGTAGACACATTTTGGCCAACTGTTCTGAAAGTTGGGGCAACAGTTGGTACAGTTTGTGCAACAGTTGACACAATTTGGGCTACTGTTGTCACAGCTTGGATTCTGGATAAAGGAGTCAGCCTGGGTGCTTTAGGCGGTGGTACATAACCACTTTCCTCCTCCTGGCTGCTCTGTTGGCTCTGCATGTCAAGTGTCCAGGTTGGATCAGTGGTCTCATCATCCACCCCCTCCTCCTCAAAGTCATCTGGATAACGTGACTGGTCAGGCTGGCCAGATGAGATGTGTGTCTCATCATCTTCATCATCCTCCACCTCCTGAGACGGTCTATGGCTTTGTTGAAAGGGACGTTCTTCAGGACGAGGTGAATCCAAACTTTGTCCATAGATGGAATGTACGTCTGGTTCAAGTATCTGTTCAGGCAGTGACAAAGAAAGGTCCGGTTGTCTTAATGGCTGATAAGAACCAAATAAATCTTCCGAATGTCCAAGTTCGCGGTCTAAATTTTCCTCCGTCTGGCGATGGCTTGAGGAAATAGGAAGATTTTGTGGATTAGATGACCCCGCGTTGTCAGTAGCGGCACTTGAATATGGTGTCAACGATGATTGTGTGCTGCCAGAACCCGTGGTTGAGGTCTTGTCAGCCATCCAAGATGTTATTTGGTCTTGATCTTGCGGCCTCAAGACACGTTTCGGTTGAGTACTGGGAAATTTAGACAGCAGGAAGGTGGATCGATCAATCCTTGTCTGTCTACTTCTACCAGTGCCTTGTTGTTCACGACTGCTAGGGCCCCGACCTCGTCCCTGTCCCTTTGCAGACTGGTTTTTGGGAATTTGGTGTTTTTGGGACATTGTTGACAAATGCACAGCCACCGAGATGGAGTTAGGTGTTGATGCAGGCGTCACTTACTGGCAGGTTAAGTGTGTGCTAACACTTGACAGTGAAGCACCACACTATTCCCTGAAAAAATTAGAAAGTGCGCACAGCCACCGAGATGGAGTTTGGTGTTGCTGCAGGCGTCACTTACTGGCGGGTTAAGTGTGTGCTAACACTTGACAGTGAAGCACCGCACTAGTCCCTTAAACAATTAGAAAGTGCGCACAGCCACCGAGATGGAGTTTGGTGTTGCTGCAGGCGTCACTTACTGGCGGGTTAAGTGTGTGCTAACACTTGACAGTGAAGCACCACACTAGTCCCTGAAAAAATTAGAAAGTGCGCACAGCCACCGAGATGGAGTTTGGTGTTGCTGCAGGCGTCACTTACTGGCGGGTTAAGTGTGTGCTAACACTTGGCAGTGAAGCACTACACTATTCCCTGAAAAAATTAGAAAGTGCGCACAGCCACCGAGATGGAGTTTGGTGTTGCTGTAGGCGTCACTTACTGGCGGGTTAAGTGTGTGCTAACACTTGGCAGTGAAGCAGCACACTAGTCCCTGAAAAAATTAGAAAGTGCGCACAGCCACCGAGATGGAGTTTGCTGTTGCTGTAGGCGTCACTTACTGGCGGGTTAAGTGTGTGCTAACACTTGGCAGTGAAGCAGCACACTAGTCCCTTAAAAAATTAGAAAGTGCGCACAGCCACCGAGATGGAGTTTGGTGTTGCTGCAGGCGTCACTTACTGGCGGGTTAAGTGTGTGCTAACACTTGACAGTGAAGCACCACACTAGTCCCTTAAAAAATTAGAAAGTGCGCACAGCCACCGAGATGGAGTTTGGTGTTGCTGCAGGCGTCACTTACTGGCGGGTTAAGTGTGTGCTAACACTTGACAGTGAAGCACTACACTATTCCCTGAAAAAATTAGAAAGTGCGCACAGCCACCGAGATGGAGTTTGGTGTTGCTGTAGGCGTCACTTACTGGCGGGTTAAGTGTGTGCTAACACTTGACAGTGAAGCAGCACACTATTCCCTGAAAAAATTAGAAAGTGCGCACAGCCACCGAGATGGAGTTTGGTGTTGCTGTAGGCATCACTTACTGGCGGGTTAAGTGTGTGCTAACACTTGGCAGTGAAGCAGCACACTATTCCCTGAAAAAAATTATTAAGTGCGCACAATTAGTCGCACAAGTAGGTGGCGTACGTGCTATTTGCAGCTAGGAGAGCAGCAACGCACTGTTCTGCCACAGACAAAATAACGCTGAAGGGGTTTTTAGGACCCAAAATCTATCAGCTGGCAAAAAATTGTAAATAGTACCTCAGCTAAGCCTCTCACTTCAGCTATTAGAACAGCTGAGTGAGTAAGCGAAGCTATGAGGTCGCTCCTGTGAACACTGTAAAGGCTGCAGCTCCCTGCTTCCCTGCCTGCCTACAGTGTTACAGTACACAGTACTCCTCTGTCCTCCTGCTAGCTCTCACAAGAGCTGTTTGGGGTTAATATAAGGAATCTTGAAGTTCCCTACACTCACTGACAATCCCTATGATGTGCTCCAGAATCTACCTCACCCTGCTCTAGCTCAGATCTTCAGAGAAATGTGCTCAAAATGGCGGTGGCAAGGCTTATATACAGCCTTGCCTGTCATCGATGACATAGCCATCACGATGGACAGCAGCCAATCATAGTAATGCCACAAGAAGAGGGCTGTGGCATTACTGAATAAGATTGGCTAACATGCTTGTCCATCTTCACAAGTTTGTCTGACCTAACACGCTAGGCTGTCTCGGAAGATTTGTCGGAACATAACAGATTCTGTATTCGCGAGTCCCGAATACAGAATACAGGACTCGGATTCGTAGACTCGCTAGGATTCGCTAGGAATCGCTAAGACTCGCTCGGAATCGCTACTTACAGCGGGTATCCGTGAAGCGGTGCCATTCTCTAAACGATTTGGGGGAGATTCAAGCTACATAGCGATGTGATATAGCGAGTCTCGCTAGTAAAACTAGGATTCCCTTTAACTTGCATTGGACTCGCTACTTTGCGAGTCCTCGCTGGGAAACTCGCCGAGTAGCGAGTCCTGCGAGTCCCTTACTACTCGCCGAGTAACGAGTCCTAGCGAGTAGATTCGCCCATCACTACTCATGCCCTTAGTAACAGAATATTAAAACTTTTACTCAGTCCCAAGCAAAACCATAGATATTTCAAATCTTTTTGTCCATAAGGCTGTGCAATAGGGAAAAAGTACTTGAGTATCTTTTAAAGGAAAGCAAGGGCAAGCTATTTTCGCCATGATTCTTACTTAGGCTCATGCCTTTAGTAACAAAATATTAATACTTTGACTCAGTTTCAAGCACAACCGTAGATATTTCAAATCTTTTTGTCCATAAGGCTGTGCAATAGGGAAAAAGTTCTTGAGTATCTTTAAAGGGAAAGCAAGGGCAAGCTATTTTCGCCACGAATCTTACTTAGGCTCATGCCCTTAGTAACAGAATATTAATACTTTGACTCAGTCCCAAGCACAACCGTAGATATTTCAAATCTTTTTGGCCATTAGGCTGTGCAATTGAGAAAAAGTTCTTGAGTATCCTTTAAAAGAAAGCAAGGGCAAGCTATTTTCGCCATGAATGTTGCTTGCGCTCTTGCCCTTAGTAATAGAATATTAAAACTTTGACTCCGTCCCAAGCACAACCGTAGATATTTCAAATCTTTTGGCTAAGAGGCTGTGCAATAGGAAAAAAGTTATTAAGCATCTTTTAAAAGAAAGCAAGAGAAAGCTATTTTTGCCATGAGTTTTACTTAGGCTCATGCCCTTAGTAACAGAATATTAAAACTTTTACTCAGTCCCAAGCACAACCGTAGATATTTCAAATCTTTTTGTCCATAAGGCTGTGCAATAGGGAAAAAGTTCTTGAGTATCTTTAAAGGGAAAGAAAGGGCAAGCTATTTTTGCCATGAATCTTACTTAGGCTCATGCCCTTAGTAACAGAATATTAAAACTTTTACTCAGTCCCAAGCAAAACCATAGATATTTCAAATCTTTTTGTCCATAAGGCTGTGCAATAGGGAAAAAGTACTTGAGTATCTTTTAAAGGAAAGCAAGGGCAAGCTATTTTCGCCATGAGTCTTACTTAGGCTCATGCCCTTAGTAACAGAATATTAAAGCTTTTACTCAGTCCCAAGCAAAACCATAGATATTTTAAATCTTTTTGTCCATAAGGCTGTGCAATAGGGAAAAAGTACTTGAGTATCTTTTAAAAGAAAGCAAGGCAAGCTATTTTCGCCATGAATGTTGCTTGCACTCTTGCCCTTAGTAATAGAATATTAAAACTTTGACTCCGTCCCAAGCACAACCGTAGATAATTCAAATCTTTTTGTCTATGAAGCTGTCCAGTAGGAAAAAGTTCTTCAGTATCTTTTAAAGGAAAGCAAGGGCAAGCTATTTTCGCCATGAGTCGTACTTAGGCTCATGCCCTTAGTAACAGAATATTAAAACTTTTACTCAGTCCCAAGCAAAACCATAGATATTTCAAATCTTTTTGTCCATAAGGCTGTGCAATAGGGAAAAAGTACTTGAGTATCTTTTAAAGGAAAGCAAGGGCAAGCTATTTTCGCCATGAATGTTGCTTGCGCTCTTGCCCTTAGTAATAGAATATTAAAACTTTGACTCCGTCCCAAGCACAACCGTAGATATTTCAAATCTTTTGGCTAAGAGGCTGTGCAATAGGAAAAAAGTTATTAAGCATCTTTTAAAAGAAAGCAAGAGAAAGCTATTTTTGCCATGAGTTTTACTTAGGCTCATGCCCTTAGTAACAGAATATTAAAACTTTTACTCAGTCCCAAGCACAACCGTAGATATTTCAAATCTTTTTGTCCATAAGGCTGTGCAATAGGGAAAAAGTTCTTGAGTATCTTTAAAGGGAAAGAAAGGGCAAGCTATTTTTGCCATGAATCTTACTTAGGCTCATGCCCTTAGTAACAGAATATTAAAACTTTTACTCAGTCCCAAGCAAAACCATAGATATTTCAAATCTTTTTGTCCATAAGGCTGTGCAATAGGGAAAAAGTACTTGAGTATCTTTTAAAGGAAAGCAAGGGCAAGCTATTTTCGCCATGAGTCTTACTTAGGCTCATGCCCTTAGTAACAGAATAATAAAGCTTTTACTCAGTCCCAAGCAAAACCATAGATATTTTAAATCTTTTTGTCCATAAGGCTGTGCAATAGGGAAAAAGTACTTGAGTATCTTTTAAAAGAAAGCAAGGGCAAGCTATTTTCGCCATGAATGTTGCTTGCGCTCTTGCCCTTAGTAATAGAATATTAAAACTTTGACTCCGTCCCAAGCACAACCGTAGATATTTCAAATCTTTTTGTCTATGAAGCTGTGCAGTAGGAAAAAGTTCTTCAGTATCTTTTAAAGGAAAGCAAGGGCAAGCTATTTTCGCCATGAGTCGTACTTAGGCTCATGCCCTTAGTAACAGAATATTAAAACTTTTACTCAGTCCCAAGCAAAACCATAGATATTTCAAATCTTTTTGTCCATAAGGCTGTGCAATAGGGAAAAA
>JARQOC010002588.1:0-23603 GCA_033576535.1 Allobates femoralis | reverse complement strand
GGTGGGGGGGGGGGGGGGGGGGGGGGGGGGGGGGGGGGGGGGGGGGTGGGGGGGGGGGGGGGGGGGGGTGGGGGGGGGGGGGGGGGGGGGGGGGGGTGGGGGAGGGGGGGGGTGGGGGGGGAGTGGGGGTGGGGGAGGGGGGGGGGGGGGGGGGGGGGGGGGGGGGGAGGGGGGGGGGGGTGGTGGGGGGGGGGGAGGGGGGGGGTGGGGGGGGTGGGGGGGGGAGTGGGGGGGGGGGGGTGGGGGGGTGGGGGGGAGGGGTGGGGGGGGGGGGGGGGGGGGGGGGGGGGGGGGGGGGGGGGGGGGGGGGGGGGGGGTGGGGGGGGGGAGGGGGGGGGGGGGGGTGGGGGGGGGTGGGGGGGGGGGGGGTGGGGGGGGGGGGGTGGGAGTGGGGGGGGGGGGTGGGTGGGGGAGGGGGGTGGGGGGGGGGGGTGGGGGGGGGGGGTGGGGGGTGGGGGTGGGGGGGGGGGGTGGGTGGGGGGGGTGGGAGTGGGGGGGGGTGGGGGGTGGGGGGGGTGGGGGTGGGGGAGGTGGGGGTGGGGTGGGGTGGGGGGGGGGTGAGGGGGGGGTGGGGGTGAGGGGGGGTGGGGGGGGGGGGGGGGGGGAGGGTGGGGGGGGGGGGGGGAGTGGGGAGTGGGGGGGGGAGGGGGGGGTGGTGGGTGGAGGGGGGGGGGGGTGGGGGGGGGGGGGGGAGGGGGGGGGGGGGGTGGGGGGTGGGGGGGGGGGGGGGGGGGGGGGGTGGGGGGGTGGGGGTGGGGTGGGAGTGGGGGGGGGGGGGGGGGGGGTGGTGGGGGGGGGGTGGGGGAGGGGGGGGGGGGGTGGGGGTGGGGTGGGGGGTGGGGGGGGGGTGGGGTGGTGGGGGGGGGGGGGGGTGGTGGGGGGGGGAGTGGGGGGTGGGGGGTGGGGGGGGGGTGGGGGGGGGGGGGGGGGGGGGGGGGGTTTTGGGGAGTGGGGGTGGGGGGGGAGGGGGGAGGGGAGGGGGGGGGTGGTGGGGTGGGGGGGGAAAGGGTGGGGGTTTGGGGGTGGTGGGGAGGGGGGGGGGGGGGGGGGGGGGGGGTTTTGGGGTGGGGGGGGGGGGGGGGGGGGGTGGGGGGGGGGTTGTGTGGGGTTTGGGGGTTTAGGGGTTGGGGGGGTGGGGGGGGTGGGGGGTGGGTGGGGGGGGAAAGGTGGGTGGGGGGTGGGGGGGGTGGGGTTTTGGGGGTTTGGGGGGTGGGGGGAAAGGGGGGGGGGGTGGGGGGGAAAAGGTGATGGGGGGTAGGGGTGGGGGGTTTGGGGGTGGGGTGGGGGTGTGTGGGGGGGTTTGGGGGGGGGGGGGGGGGGGGGTTGGGAGGGGGGGGGGGGGGGGGAGTGGTTGGGGTGGGGGGGGGGGGTGACGAGAAGTGGCGGTGCGATCCGTGACGTGCAGTGGGGTGACGTGGCGTGAAGTGCCTGTGGGAGGTGCGTTGGAGGAGCCGGGCATTGCCGTAGTGCGTAGAAGTGGCGGTGCGGTGCCGTGGCGGCGCTGTGCCGTGGCTGTGCGTGCGTGGAGCGGTGCACGTTGAAGTGGGCAGTGGCAGGCAGTGGGCGGTGGTCACTCGTGGAGGTGCGAGCCGTGGCGGTGCCGTAGCCGGGGATGCCTAGCTTGGACGTTGCCGATGGGTGCGATCAGTGGCGGTGCGTGCAGAGGGCATGTGGTTAGTGGGGAGCCGTGCCGAGGCCGTGACGTGCCGTGCAGGGCGGAGACGTGCCGTGCGGGAGCGTGCGTGGCGGTTATGCGTGACGAGGATGTGAATTGGCGGTGACGGTGCCGTGCAGTGACCGGGCCGTGCCTTGGGGTGCCGAGCACCGTGGACCGTGAGTTTGGCCGTGTCGGTGACGTGCCGTGCGTGGCGGAGCCGAGGCTGTGCCGTGCGGCCAGTGCGTGACGTGCCGTGGCGGTGCGTTCAGTGGCGTGACCGTGCAGTGGAGGGTGAGAGCCGAGAGATTCGGTGCCGCGTGGAGGTGCCGAGCGGTGGGTTGCCAGTGGAAGAGGGGATCTTGTCCGTGGCCGAGAGTGCGTGGCGGTGCCGTGCGTGGAGGTGCAGTGACGTAGCGGTGCAGTGCCGTGGCGGTTGGCCGAGCCGTGGCGTGCCGAGCCTTGGGGTTCCTGGGAGTGAGCCGAGGCGTAGGGTGAGCGATGACAGAGGCCGTTGCGTGCGTGCAGTGCTGTGCCGTGCCGTGGCGGAGCCGTGCCGTGGGGGAGACGTGCAGTGGGCCGTGCGAGCCGTGCGCGGTGCCGTGCGGAGAAGAGCAGAGGCTTTGCCGTGAGTTGCAGAGTCCGTGCGTGGAGGGGCCGAGGCTGTGGCAGGACAGTGGGCGGTGCCGTGCCGTGGATTTTGCCTTGCCGTGGCTGTGCCGGTGGCGGTGCCGTGCCGATGCGTGCCGTGCGTGGCCTTGCCGTGCAGTGCCGAGCCGTGAGGTGTCGTGCCGAGGCGGTGTCCTGACGGGGCGGAGGCTTTACGTGCCGTGGGGGTGACTACGGCGGTGCGAGCGTTAGCGGTGCAGATCCGAGAAGTCGACGGGGGTAGCCGTGCCGAGGCGGTTGCCGTCCAGTGTCGAGCGTGGAGGTCGACGAGGCGGAGCGAGCGAGGCGTGAGCCGGAGCGAGGCGGGCCGAGCGAGGCGTTGCGAGCGTTGCCGTGGCAGCTGAGAGCCTGGCGCTGCACGTGCGAGGGCCGAGAAGTGGGGTGGCGTTGCCGTGGGCGCGGAGCCGGAGCCTAGTGTGCCGTGGAGCCGATTCGAGGCGGAGCCGAGGCGGATGCGAGGCCTGAGGATGTAAATATATATCCTATCCGGGCGGGATCCGAGCCTATGCGGAGCAGTTGGTCCGTGTAGTTATCAGAGACGAGAGCCGTTGCTGAGCCGTGGCGGAGCACGTGCCGTGCGATGTGACGTGCCTTGGCGGGCCGTGCCTAGGCGTTCCTAGGCGGTATCCTAGCCGTTGCTGTGCCGATTGGCGATGCGTTCGTGCCGAGTCTTATCCTATTCTGTTTATCGGTTCCGTTTCTTTTCCTAGCGAGTTACTAGCTTTCCTGTAGTCGGTGCCTGTCCGATTCGTGATCTATCCTATGGCCTTTTCCTATCCGATCTAGTGCCTAGTCTTAATCTATTCTTATCCGTATGCTATTCTTATACTATCCTATTCGATTGTTCCTCATCCTATTCGGTTCCATTCTTTTCCTATCCTAGCCCGTTTCTTTTCCTAGGAGGTGCAGTGTCGTGGCCAGTTAGTGACGTGCGTGGGGGTGCAGTGACTTGTACGAGCGATGTGGCGGGTGCCGAGAGTGGCGGTGCCGTGCATGTGGACCGTGAGTGGCGGTGCAGTGGCGTTGCCGTGAAGGGCGGTGCCGTGAAGTGGGGTGTAAAGTGAGTGGCAGTGCACGTGAGTGCCGGAGCCGTGGCGCTGCAGTGGCCGTGGAGTTCCGTGCCGTGGTGAGCAGTGGGAGATGTAGTGAAGTGGACGTGACGACCGAGAAGTGATAGTGGCGGAGCGGGCGTGTGCACGTGCGTGGAGGTGACGTGGCCGGTGGGGTGAAGTGACGTTGGAGGTGAAGTGCAAGTGAAGTGCCGTGGCGGAGCCGAGCGGAGCCGGTGCAGTGGAGGTGAAGTGAAGTCGGAGGTGACGTGCGTGGCCGAGCGTGGTGGTGATTGAGGGAGGACGTGCAGTTGGGTGACGTGCCGTGGCGGTGCGTGCGTGGAATTAGTGCAGATCCGGGTGGTGACTTGCCGGGTGCGGTGCATGTGCCGAGGCGGTGCACGTGCGTGGAGGTGACGTTCCGTGGCGGTGCCGTGCCGTTGCGGTGACGAGACTTGGACGTGCCTTGAGAGGAGGTGCAGTGACGTGGCGGTGACGTGTGTGACCGTGCGTGGCCCGTGCCGTGGCGGTGAAGTGGCGGTGCAGTGCAGTGGAGCGGTGCCGTGCCGTGACCGAGTCGTTGACGTGGCGGTGCAGTGCTGTGGACGTGGCGTGACAGTGCCGAGGAGGTGCCGAGGCGTTGCAGTGCAGTGGCGTGCCGTGAACGTTGGGAGGTGCGGGGGAGTGCAGGTGCATGTGGGCGGTGCCGTGCGTAGGCCGTGACGTGAAGTGCCGTGGGAGGTGACGAGCGTGGCGGTGCCGTGCAAGGTGGAGGTGCATGTGTAGTGCACGTGGCGGTGCCAGTGACGTGGCCGTGCCGTGCGTGGGGTGAACCGGTGAGTGCGGTTGAAGTTGGCGGTGCCGTGGACGTGGAGTTGCTGACGTACCGAGGAGGTGCACGGGCCGTGCGTGACGTGAAGTGGGCCGGGGCGGTGGCTTTCAGTGGGTTAAAGTGGCGGTGACGTGCCGTGGAGGTGAGTGGCGGGAAGGTGGGGGTGCAGTGCGTGTCGTGTGGTAAAGGGTGGGAACGTGCCGTGGGGTGGTGGGGTTTTCGGTCGTGCACGTGCCGTGGAGGTGCGTCCCTTGGTGAGCGTGCAGTGGGGGCGGGCGTGAGTGGCGAGTGATTGCCGTGAGGGGGCGGGGGCCCCGTGCAGTGGCGGTGCGTGCGTGGCCCGTGGGTGGTGGGGTGCCTGGGGTTTCGTGAGGGGCGGTGAAGTGAGTGCGGGAGGTGACAAGTGCCGTGGGGGCCGGCGTGGCGGTGCGTGCCCGGTGGGGGTGCAGTGGAGGTGCCGTGGCGGTGCGTGCCTGGGGTGCAGGCGGTGACGGCAGTAAACCGGGGGCGGTGCCGTGGGGTGCGTTCCGTGCGGTGGTGGTGGGTGGGGAAGTGCAGTAGGGAGGGCGTGAAGGACGGCGTGCCGGGGAGTCCCATTTCCGTGGGGGTGGAGTGCCTTTGAGGTGGGAAAGTGGCGTGCCGTGGGGGGTGGTGGGGTGCTGTGAAGTGGAGGTGCCGTGCCGTGGAGTGCCGAGTAGGTGTCCGTGGTGGCGGTGCGTGGCGGGGACGGGCCGTGGCGGTCCGTGGGGGAGGGGCACGTGAAAAGTGGAGGCGAGCCGTGGGGGTGAAGTGCCGGGCCCTTGAGTGCCGTGCCGTGCCGGGGCGGTTGCCAATGGCGGAGACCCTTTGCGGGCGTGCAGTGGGGGTGCCGTGCGTGAGTGCGTGCCGGGAGATGGGGTGCAGTGGAGCCCGGGTTCCCTTTGGGGCCCGTGCAAGTGGGCGGGCGGGCCTGGGGAGGGGGTGCCACGGTGGGGGTGCAGTGCTTGCGGGGCCCGGCGTCCGGACGTGCAAGGTGAGTGCCTGCCGTGACGTGGGGTGCGTGGGTGGGGAGCCTGTTGCGGGACCGGGCGGTGACCGTGCAGGGGGGTGGCGTGCTGTGGCGGGAGTGCGTGGCGGTGCGTGATTTGCGGTCCCGTGGCGGTGCCGGCAGTGGAGGTTGCCGTGCGTGGGTCCCTTGCTTGGGAGGTGAGGTTGCCGGGGGAGTGCCGGGCCGTGGCGGGGCGTGGGGCCCGGGGGCCCGTGCCGTGGCGGTGGATGCGAATGTGGCGGTGGTGCTCGTAAAGGGCGTGACTGGTTGGCGGGACAGGACGTGCCGGTGAGTGCGTGGGTAAATTTGCAGTGGGGGGTGCGTGGGTGCCGTGCCGTGGAGTGAGTGGGGGGGTCCCAAGGGGCGGTGCAGGACCGTAAATTTTGAAGGGCGGTGCTTGGCGGGCCGTGCGTGCCGGGCGTGACGTGGCGTGAGGCAGTGGCGGAGACGTCCCGGGGCGGTGCCGTGAGTGCAGGCCGGGCCGGTGCACGGGAAGTGCGTGGGGCCCGAGGCGTAGGTGAAGGAGGAGTACTGTGAAGTGGAGGTGAGTGCGTTGCCGCCCCCGTGGAGTGATGCCGTGGGGAGACGTGCGTGGGAGGTGAAGAGGTCCCGGCCCTAGGTGACCCCCGTGCCGGGCGGAGCCGTGCGGGGCCCCGTGGTGTTTTCGTGGGGTGAAGTGCGTGGGCCCGACCGGGGGTTGGTCCCTTTTCCGAGAGTTCCGTAGCTGGCTTTCCCCCGGATGAAGTGCCCCTGCGCGGTGAGTGGCAGGGCGGTGACGTGGTGCCGAGCAGGCCGTGGGTGTAGTGGCGGTGACGTGGGAGTGAAGGGAAGTGAGGCTGAGCGTAAGTGAAGAGGGGTGAGTGAGTGGCGTGGCGGTAAAGCGTGGGAGGTGAAGTGGCGTGCGTGAGGTGGCGGGGTCGTGGAAGTGGAGGGTGAATTGAAGTGGGGAGTGAAGTGCGTGGCGGTGACGTGGAGGTGCATGCAGTCGGTGCACGGTGCGTGTGCGGAGGGGGGTGCGGTGCGGGAGTGACGTGGAAGGTAAAGGGGGAAAGTGGCGGTGAAGTGGAGGTAAGTGACTTTGGGTGCCGTGACGGGGGAGCAGTGCGTGGACTGCCGTGGAGTGACTCGTGGAGGTGAAGGTGCAGTGCAGTGGCGGGCAGGGAGGTGCCGTGCGGTGGAGGTGCGTGCGTGGAGTCCCGGGTGCGTGAAGTGGGAGATGACGTGGCGGGAGCGTGGTGGAGTAAAGTGGGGGTGACGTGACGTGGGGGCGGTGAGTGAAGTGAAGTGCAGGGGAGGTGACGTGGCGTGAATTGACTTGGAGTGTGAAAGTGGAGGTGGAGTGCAGGGGGCGGCCGGGTGAAGTGGTTTGAAGGTGGTGGCGGTTGTCGTGACGAGGGTGGCGTAAAGGGTGAAGTGCGGGCGGGTAAAGGGGGTGCCGTGGGGAGAAGTGGGGGGCGGGTGGCGGTGACGGGGACGTTATGAAGTGGCGGTGCATTGGGGTGCAATGGGGGTGAAGTGCCGGTGAGGGGAGGTGAAGTGCTTTACGTGGCGGGCGTCCGGTGGCGGTGAAGGAGGAGTGCGTTGAATTGGAGGTGGAGGGAGTGGGGGTGAAGTGGGGGGTGCAGTGACGTGGGGTGCGTGGCGGTGCGTGATGTCGAGGTGCGTGAGGTGGTGACGTGCCTTGGCGGTGAAGGTGCAGTGGGGTAAAGTGCAGGTGCGTGCAGTGCCCGTGGAGGGTGAGTGGGGTGAGTGATTTGGAGGTCCCGTGAGAGGGGTGAGTGGCGGGTGCGGGGGTGCGTGGGGTGCGTGCCTGGGGGGAAAAGTGAGTGCACGGGGTGAGTGGTGTGGTGCCTGGCGGTGAAGTGCGTGGCGTGCGTGCGGGGGAGGTGAGTGCGTGGCGGTGAAGTGAAGGGGGCCCGGGTGAAGTGAAGTGAAGGGCGGTGAGTGGCGGTGGGGACGTAAAGTGGACGGTCAGGCAGTGGCAGTGCGTGACGTGACGTGCCGGGGGCGGTGGGGTGCCGTGCGTGAGTGAAGGGCGGTGAGTGCCAGGAGGGGGGGCGGGACGTGGGGTGCCGTGCGTGTATTTACAGTGGGCGGGATGTGCGGCCTGTTGGCGGTGCGTGAAGTGGAGGTGGTGCGTGGGTGTGAAGGCGTGGAGTGAATGTTACGGGGTTTGGGTGCAGGGCGGTGCGTTGAGGGAGGTGCCGTGAAAGGGGAAGTAAATTGAGGTGGGGAGTGGAGGGTGCTTGCGTGGCGGTGAAGTCCCGGGGGGGGTGCATTTGAGGGGACGGGGTGCCGTGGCAGGGGGTGATTTGGGGGCAGTGCCGTGGACCGTGGGAGGTGGGGTCAGTGGTGCCGTGGAGAGTGCCAGGGCGGGCAGCCGTGCCGTGAAGTGCCGTGGAAGGGAAGTGGGGGGATGTGAGTGCGGGAGTGGGGTGCGTGCGGTGGGAGGTGACGGGGTTTTGGCCCGGGGTGGGGTGAGTGGAGGGGTGCCGTCCCGGGGGGGGTGAGTGGGAGTGCCGTGACGTACTGTGGAAGGCAGGGCGTAAAGGCGTGGCGGTGGTGAAGTGGGCGGGGTGAGTGGCGGGGGTGCCGGGGCGTGGGGCCGGTGGCGGTGCGGCGTGGGGACGGTGGGAGCAGTGAGGTAAAGCAGGCGGTGAGTGGGTGAAGTGAATGGGGGGGAGGGTTAGGGCGTGACAGGGGTGCTGAGCAGGGCGGGCTGGTCGTGAGTGGGGCGTGGAGGTGCCGTAAAGTGGGGTGAGGGGTGAGGTCCCTGCCGTGGAGGTGGAGTGAAGGGAGAGGAAAGGGGTGGAGGTGAGTGGGGTGCCGTGCGTGGAGGTGCGTGACGTGGAGTGCTGTGGTAGGGGACGGTCCCGTGATTGGTGTGAGAGGCGGGGGGGGGAAAGTGAGTGGGGGGGCCGGGGGGGGTGCAGGGGGGGAAGGGGGTTGGGGGGAGGTGAGGAGGGGTGGGGGTGAGTGGTGGGGGGAAGTGGGGGTGGTGGTGGGGGTGCGTGGGGTGAATGGTAATGGGGGGAGTGGGGGTGAGGGGGTGGAGGGAGGTGGGGGGGGAAGTGGGGGGGAAGTGGGGTTGTGGGTGGGGGTGGGGGGGGTGCCGGGGGGGAGGGGAATGCCGGGCCGTGGTGGGGAAAAGTAGGTGGGGTGGAAGGGGTGCGTGGAAGGGGGGGTGGGGTGGGCGTGGAGTGGGGTGAAATTGCGTGGGGGTGCGGAGAGTGGGGGTTTTGACGGGGGGGGGGGGGAGGGTGGGTGGAGGTGAGTTGGGGTAAAGTGGAGGGGGGTGAGGGGAGGGGGAAAGGGGGGGGCCCGTGGGGGGATGGGGGCGTGGGGGGTGAAGGGGTGAAGTGGGGGAGGGAGTGGGGGTTTGGGGGGTGAAGGGAGGGGCGGGGGGGGGGTGAGTGGGGTGACGGGGGGGGGGTGAAGTGGTGGGTCCCGGGGGAAAGTGGAGGAGTGCGTGGGGGAGTGGGGGAGTGAGGTGCGGGGAGGTGCTGGGGAGGTGAAGTCGGGGGGTTTGGGGGGTCCCGTGCAGTGGGGGGGGGGGGCCAGGGCGGGGGCCGTGGCGGCCCGAGCGTTTGGGGTGCCGTGGGGTGCCGCCCCTTTGGGTGGGCCGGGTAGGTCCTTTCTATCTTATCTTTCTTACCCTATTCTTATCCTTTTCCTTTTTTCCCCTATCCTATCTTACCCTTTCTTACCCTATTTTTATTTTTTATCCTTTCTATCTTATTATTTTTTCTTTCCCTTTTCCCTTATTTTATCCTTTTTTTTCCTTCCTATTTTACCCTATCCTATCATCCTATCCTATTCTTTTTCCCTATCCTATTTTTCTATTTTCATTTTATCCTATCTTTTCCCTTTCTATTTTATCCTATTTTATTTCCCTATCCCACCCTTTCTTTCATCCACCTTTTTTATCCTTCATCCTATCCTTTATTTTTCCTATCTATCCTATCTTTTTCCTTTTTTTATCCTATTATTTTATCTATCCTTTTCCTTTTTATCTATTTTACCTTTCCCTTTTTCTTACTACCCTATTCTTATCCTTTTTCCTTTTATTATTTTATCCTAATCTTTCCATCCTTTTCTACTATTTTATCCTTTTTTACCCTATTTTTTTCTTCTATTCTTTCCTACCCTTTTCCTATCCTATCCTATCTTTTTTTATCCTTTCCTTTTCTTTCATATCTATTTTTACCCTATTTTTTTTCCCTATCCTATTTTTTTATCCTTTTTACCCTTCCTTTCTTACCCTATTTTTATTATCTTTTTTTCCCTATCCTATTCTTATCCATTCTTTTTCCTATCCTTCTTATCCTATCTATTCTTTTTTTTCCCTTTTTTTACCCTATTATTATCTATTTTATCTATTTTTTTTAAATTTTTTCCCTATTTTACCCTATTTTATCCCCATTTTTTTCCTATTCTTATTTTTCCTTTTTTCTTATCCAAATCCTTTTCTTATTTATTTTCTTATCCTATTCTATTCTTATCCTATCCTATTCTTATCCTATTCCTATCCTATCCTATTCTTATCCTATCCTAATCTTATCATATACTATTCTTATCCTATTTTTATCCTATTCTATCCTTATCCTATTCTTATCCTATCCTATTCTTATCCTATTCTTATCCTATATTATTCTTATCCTATCCTATTCTTATCCTATTCTTATCCTATTCTATTCTTATCCTATCTTATTCTTATTCCTATCCTTATTCTTATCCTATTCTTATCCTATTCTATTCTTATCCTATCTTATTCTTATCCTATCCTATTCTTATCCTATTCTTATCTATCCTATTCTCTATTCTTATCCTATTCTATTCTTATCCTATCCTATTCTTATCCTATTCCTATTCTATCCTATCCTTTCTATCCTATTCTTATCCTATCCTATTCTTATCTATTTACTTCTATCTTATCCTATTCTTATCCTATCCTATTCTTATCCTATCTATCTTTTCTTTTATCCTATTCTTATCATATCCTATTCTTATCTATTATTTATCCTATCTATCCTATCCTATGTCCTATTCTTATCCTATCTTATTCTTATCCTATTTATTCTTTATCCTATCCTATTCTTATCTCCTATTCTTATCCTATTCTAGTCTTATCCTATTCTATTCTTATCCTATCCTATTCTTATCCTATTCTTATCCTATCCTATTCTTATCCTATCCTAATCTTATATACTATTCTTATCCTATTTTTATCCTATCCTATCCTATCCTTATCCTATTCTTATCCTATCCTATTTTTATCCTATTCTTATCTATCCTATTCTTATCCTATCTTATTCTTATCTATCGTATTCTTATACTATCCTATTCTTTTCCTCTCCTATTCTTATCCTATTCTTTTTTTTATCATTAATATTTTTATTAGAAAATTTGAAATTGAACAACATTTCAGACCAGTACAAGTGGTTACAATATCCTAACCAATATATTGGCCAATATCGCCGAACCGAGACAAGGTACGTAAGTCCACTGCTGACTGTGAGATCTCTCCGTCTAGAAAAGTCTTTGTCAGACTGCGTGATGTTCGTTTCCTTTTGAGGATCACATATGGTTAAGTTGTTTGTCTCGGCCCAGTATGTGTATTTATCCATTGCCTTATACTGATCAAGAAATACAATATGAAACACAATAGAGAATAATAAAGGGATTAGAACAAGAAGAATAAGAAGAAGAGGGAGTTAGATTTTATGATTAACACATGGTCCCAAGGGGATAGATATGTATATCTCTGATGGCCCCAGGGTTCGGCTGACCCGGGGGCGAAAGGCGGAAGAGGCAGCCAGGCATCAATACAGTACAATACCATACAATGAGGGGCTAGCACTCCTTTTAAAGGGGAATTTGCATTGCTAACGGGTGCTTTGCCCACATTTCCCACGCCTCAGCTACATATCTCTTAGTGGTCCTGTCCATTGCCAGATAATATTCATTGCAGAAGAGTTCATTAATCTTATTTGTCAAATCACTCATGGAGGGAGGAGTCTCACTTTTCCATCTTGCCGCTATGCAAGCCCTCGCAGCTGAGTAAATATACGTTGCGATGTGTCGAATCACCGGTGGGTTCATCATTAGCCCTATATGAAGTATGGCTGTTTGTGGACTGAGGGGGATCTCAGTGTCCGTAACAGACCCCACTAGGCTCGCCACCAGGTGCCAAAAGGGAGTCACTTTGGGGCACGACCACCACATGTGAGCTAGGTCCCCCTCTTGTCCACAATGTCTCCAACACTGGGCTGACGCACCTCTACCAAATTTAGCAAGTTTAGCAGGTGAGATGTGCCATCGTAAATGGATTTTTTTTAAGAGTTCCAGGTGGTTCACACACCTGGAAGCCGCCATGACGCACTGGATGGCGTCTTCCCAATCGTCACTATCTGCCTGGAAGCCTAGATCCCTTTCCCATTTTTCCATATGACCCAATTTCAGGTGTACATCTTGTTCCACTAGTTCAGTATAAAGTTGCGATAAGCTTCTTGGCAGGTCCCCTCCGATATTATCAATCTTCTCAGAGCCGAGGGCTCGACTGGACAAACCCGAGACGGGTACCTTGTGCTGGAGCTAAGAAAGTGCGAAACTTGGAGGAACTGCAGGTAAGAGCCGGTCGCACCTGGGTACTTGGAGAGGAAGTCCCCAGGGAGAGAATTCTCCCTGAGGTTCCAAGTCCCCTAAACTGGCTGGGCCTGTTCCCCTCCACATGGAAAGGTTTAACGAGGGGATATGCCATCTGAGCGCATCAAGTTGTATTTCCTCTTTTGGCAAGATAGCTTTTACTGATGCAATCGAGCTCCACACCGTCAGGAGCGCACGGGCTGTCCCCAACAGCCCCCCCCCTCCGCACAGGTCCAAGGGTCTCTGCCGTCAGGAGGGACCAGAGTGAGCCCCCTCTGGCTTCAGCCTTCTCGATTTGTAGCCAACCAGTCGATCCCTCTTCCCTCCACCATATTCTTGCCGCTTCCAGAATCACCGCCCTGTGAAAAGCCCTTACGTCTGGTACTCCCATACCACCTAATAAAGATTCAAAGTGCATAGCTCACCATGGCCTTCCTAGGCTGTTTGTGCTGGAATCCAAGCTGGTATCCAGATTAGCCGTGAAGTAAATAGAAAAATTCCGCACAGACCGGGTATTCTGATTTAAAACTCCAATTCTTTATTCATCCATACGAATAAAACACAAGTTCTGGGGTACACAAGCCCCCCTCCCACGCCTTACGCGTTTCGGTTAGAGCACCTTAATCATAGGCATACACAGCAGTGTCTGCACAACACATATATAGGAAACTTTACATGTACACACCCCTACCATCACCCATGTGCAATCATTTAACAATTATTCCAGAATCAAAGAGTTAACTTTTTCAGAGAGCAGGTCAAAGTTCCAAAAATATTTTTGCAGGAAAAAACCAAATCTAATATAGCCAATAATATTTACAGGCTGGCCTTATATCTCTTACTACTGACTGAGTACTATATTCTATCAGGTTCGTTTTTACAGAACCTTCCTTTAGATCCATAAATAAATATACATATGTCTTACTCTACTCAGTCAGAGTAATTACAAACAATAGTCGACCAGACCAGTATTTAACAGATCATATATTAGTTTGCTAGTACATATAAGATGGAGAATAGTTATACCGTAATATTCATATATCCATAAATATGATTGAACATGACTGTATATGAATGTAAATATGAGAGATAGCTATGGTTTTTAAATCTCACAATGTTCTGCATGGGTATTTTCACACCCCTTATTCATTATTCCCATCAGTCATTATTCTTATAGGTGATGTCTGAGTAAATCTACCTAAAATACAAAAGATATGATAAAGTTTTTATAAAGTTTTTATAATAACGTTTTTGTGGCGGGGTAGAGGTTATTTATTCAGATATTAATCAACAAATGGACAGCTTATTACATTACACTCGCTTGCCCCAATCGTAGCTGCCCTCCCCATCCCTGGGACGCCGTCAGGCTCATAAGCCTAATCAGCGGCACCATAAATAAGAGGAGCAGTTTTTGTGGCGGGGTAGGGGTTATTTATTCAGATATTAATCAACAAATGGACAGCCTATCACATTACACTCGCCCGCCCCAACCGTAACTGTCCTCCCCATCCCCGGGACGTTGTCAGGCTCATGAGCCTAATCAGTGGCACCATAAATAAGAGGAGCAGTCAATGCCGGAGCAAAACGAGTATAAGAGTCAGTTTTCATTTTGACGTTTTTAAGTCATATCCAGGGTCCATATCTACTTATGTCACAGTATAGGATGAATTTAATAGAAGTGGGATATGTCCGTACGATAATTCAATCCCTCCGGATACCGTACATTCAATGACAATATCCAGTGGGCTTCGCGACAAAGCAATATGCGCTCCCAGTCCCGCCCCTTTTTGGTCGCATCACACGTTCGATCCCCTGATTTTTAATGCGCTAATATCCCCTCTATGTATTTCAAGGAAATGTCGTGATAGTCCTGAGAGGTTTTTACGACTGGCTGCATTATTTGGTTTTGCTGCCGTTATATGTTCCCCTATACGTTTTTTCAGGGCCCTGCTTGTGCAGCCAACATAATGTTTGTCACATGACTCGCACAAAGCAAGATAAACCACGTGGGTTGAATTACAGTTTATGTACATTTTTGTTCTAAATTGCTGTTTAGTAATAGCATTGGAAAATGTATCAGTTATTTTCATGTGATTACATAGTGTACACCTACGACCTCCGCATTTATATGTACCTGTATATTTTAACCACGTGGGTTGGGACTCCTTCTCCTTGAAAGTACTAGGTGATAGAATATTACCCAAGGTGCGGGATCTCTTTGGGACGCATCTATAACCTTCCCCCAATATTGAGGATAATTTCTGATCCTGATGTATAATAGGTAGAAATTTATGCATAAGAGCTACAATAGCCTGGTAGTCAACTGTATATTCTGTTGAAAAAGTTGGGATGTTCCCACCCTTCCCTTTTTTATATTTAGAATCAAGTAAAGACTTCCTTGTTCTTGTGTCAGCGATATTCCGTGCCCTGTTCAGCATCCATACTTTATAGCCTCTATTTTTTAGCCGTCGGTCTATACGCCTATTTTCCAATTCTAAAGAGGTATTGGTAGAGCAGGACCTCTTTGCTCTGATATATTCCCCTAGGGGAAGATTACGGATAACATGTTTTGGATGGCAGCTGTCAGCGTGTAAGATTGAATTCCCACTGACAGCTTTTCTATATAGGGAGGTATTAATTTCCTTTGTTGTTAAATCCCCCCTTAGATTTACATCCAAAAAAGTTGCTGAAATGCCCTGTTTTTCATGAGTAAAATTGATGTTCATATCATTCCCATTGATATAACATATAAATTCCTCCAACCTAGATTCTTGGTGGGGGAGCGGTACCTCTGGTGTCTGCCAGATTAGGATGACATCATCCAGGTACCGCCCCCACCATACAATCTCCTTCAAATAAGGATTGGCCGCGGTAAATATGTATTTACTTTCCCAAATACTCATATATAAATTAGCGAGTGTTGGTGAAAAACTCGCGCCCATAGGGCAACCGCAAACCTGGAGGTAATAGGAAGAATCAAAAATAAAAAAATTTGTTTTAAGCAAATGTTCTATGCACATCATAAAAAACAATTTTTCCTCCTCAGAATATAATGCTGTTCTTTTTAAGACCTCCGACATAGCCAAAACGTTATTATAAAAACTTTATAAAAACTTTATCATATCTTTTGTATTTTAGGTAGATTTACTCAGACATCACCTATAAGAATAATGACTGATGGGAATAATGAATAAGGGGTGTGAAAATACCCATGCAGAACATTGTGAGATTTAAAAACCATAGCTATCTCTCATATTTACATTCATATACAGTCATGTTCAATCATATTTATGGATATATGAATATTACGGTATAACTATTCTCCATCTTATATGTACTAGCAAACTAATATATGATCTGTTAAATACTGGTCTGGTCGACTATTGTTTGTAATTACTCTGACTGAGTAGAGTAAGACATATGTATATTTATTTATGGATCTAAAGGAAGGTTCTGTAAAAACGAACCTGATAGAATATAGTACTCAGTCAGTAGTAAGAGATATAAGGCCAGCCTGTAAATATTATTGGCTATATTAGATTTGGTTTTTTCCTGCAAAAATATTTTTGGAACTTTGACCTGCTCTCTGAAAAAGTTAACTCTTTGATTCTGGAATAATTGTTAAATGATTGCACATGGGTGATGGTAGGGGGTGTGTACATGTAAAGTTTCCTATATATGTGTTGTGCAGACACTGCTGTGTATGCCTATGATTAAGGTGCTCTAACCAAAACGCGTAAGGCGTGGGAGGGGGGCTTGTGTACCCCAGAACTTGTGTTTTATTCGTATGGATGAATAAAGAATTGGAGTTTTAAATCAGAATACCGGTCTGTGCGGAATTTTTCTATTTACTTCACTCCCATACCACCTCCAGCAATCCGGCGGTACATTGTTTTGCCCTTAACTCTTGCAGGTTTCCCTGCCCATACACAATTATTGATCATTGATTGCAATCGTTTCAGTTGGCCGAGTGTGTAAAGGATAGGTAAACATCGGAAAAGGTAAAGTATTTTTGGTTGCCACATCATTCGTACCGTCTGCACTCTCGCAATCCATGACAATGAGGTTAACGGGAATTCTCCCATCGCTGTACTCAGAGCCGATAGGAGGCGCTCAATGTTTCGAGCAGCAATTTCCTTCGTCCTACATAGTAGTACCCTAAATAAGGGATTCCAGCTGGGCACCATTTAAAGGGAGCAAGGCTTTGCAAACGCGCCGCCTCCCCCTTAGAAATTCCCACCGGGAGGATCATGGACTTGGACATATTCAATTTGTAATATGAGGTTCGCGAGAAGAGGTCAAGAATCTCCACTATCCTGGGAAGGGAGGATAGTGGGTCGGATGTGGCTATAATGACGTCGTCGGCATAGAGGCCCACTACGTGTTTCCTCTCCCCAACCAGTATACCCGGATTCCGGGGTCTACCCTTAAGTAGGCCGCTAAGGGCTCCATGATCAGAGCAAACACTAGAGGGGAGAGTGGACACCCCTGCCGGGTACCATTCGAAATTGGAAAGGACCTCGAGGTGTAACCTGCCGAGAACACCCTAGCACACGGGTTGGAATACAAACTGAGGATGCCCGATATGATCGGGCCTGAAAATCCAAAGGCGGATAGGACTCCCCTGAGGTATCCCCAGTGTACTCTGTCAAACGCTTTTTCAGCGTCCAGTGACAGGAATACACTGGGGGAACCCCTCCTCTCCACCACCTCAATCAGATCCAGCATCCTCCTAGTGCCATCACTCGCTTGCCTCTTCTGCACGAACCCTACCTGATCGTGGTCAACCACCAAGGGGACCACATCTCCCAGTCTCTCTCCCAGGAGTTTGGAGAATATTTTTAGGTCGACATTTAATAATGATATCGGCCTATAATTTTCGGGTCGGTCCCGCTCCTTCCCGGGCTTAGGAATAGTCGTTATTATAGCTTCAAGTGAAGAGGCCGGAATCCGACCTCTGTCTTGCCACAGCTGGAACAACCTGAGAAGGAACGGGGCCAGTTCGTCCGAAAACGTCCTGTAGTACTCTCCCACAAAACCATCCGGTCCCGGGGCCGAGTTGGCTTTTAATCCACTGATCACCTTTTGCACTTCGCCCAAAGTGATAGGGTTATTTAGTTCCTCCAACCTCTCCTGGGGGACCTTCGGAAGATTTAAATTGTCCAAAAATGTCCTGATCCCCTCCTCGGTGGGTTGAGGGGTGCCGCTGTCATGCCTTAGATTATACAGGGCCTCGTAATACGAGGCAAATGTCTCCACTATGTCGGACGGGTCTCTCACCACTTCTCCTCCCGCCCTCTTTATTTCAGTGATCGCTGCTCGGGCTGTCTTCTTTTTGAGCCTTCTTGCAAGGAGTCTCCCAGCTCGATCTCCCGCTTCATAAAATCTAACCTTGAGCTTCCTGAGGCTCTAAGTTTGTTTCGTACCGTTAAAATTCGCGACAGGAGATGCTGAGAGGGAGAGGCCTTATTTGCAGCCTCTAAACCTGCTATTTCAGCTGTCCATTCTTCTAATAATCTGCCCCTTTTTTTTTTTAATTGTGAAGCTTTCTGCAGTAAGAGGCCTCTAATTACCGCCTTCTTCGCTTCCCAAAGTGTCTCGTCTGTTATTTCCCCAGTATCATTTATCTCAAAATAATTTTTTAGGGAATCCCTCACTGCCTCTTCAACTCCATCCTCTATTAAGAGGCCCGGATTAAGTCTCCAACGTCTGGTTGCACCACCTCCACTGTCCGTAGACACCTTTAAAGTAATCGGGGCATGGTCCGACCAGGTGATCACACCAAGCCCCGCTGACTTGCACCTCTCCAGTGTCAAATCGTTAACCAGAAAAAAATCTATTCTGGAGTAGGATTTATGCACATGAGAAAAGTAGGAAAAATCCCTCTCTTCAGCATGGTGGTATCTCCAAACATCGTGGAGGTGATGCTCCCGACACAGTTGGCCCATAGAACCTCCTCTATCTCTACTCGAAATAGATGAGTCCAATCGAGGATCCATGAGTGAGTTGAAGTCTCCTCCGATCACTAGATTACCACCGGACGGACATTGAGGATCTTAAAAACCTCTCTTGCAAATTTTATTTGACCCCTATTTGGGGCGTAGATACTGGCTAATGTGAATAGAGTATCTCCAATTCTGCAAATGACCACCACATAGCGGCCCTCTGGGTCCGCAATCACCTCCTCCAGGCGGAATTGTACTGTGTGTCTTATCATTATACAAAACACCCGCCTTTTTGTTTTGTGCGTTGGCGTGGAAAATGTGGGGAAAGTCTGCATTTTTCAGTCTCCCACTGTCGGCAGCTAAAAGGTGGGTTTCTTGTAAGTAAATCACTTCTGCCCGGGCGGATCTAATCTCTTTCCAAATGAAGGATCATTTAGCTGGGGAATTAAGGCCCCTCACATTCATTGAAAAGAAATTGAGCGCCATGACTGCCTAGTTATATCCTCACCCCACCTTCCACCCCTGTCCCGGAGTAGGAAGCCAATAGATAGTTGGTTTTCTTAATGCATGGGTGACAAGAGTTAGAGGGAGTAAAGAAAGGAAGGATTAGTAGGGAGATTAGAAGAAAATAAGAGAAGGAAGGAAAAAAAAAAAAATAAAAAGTGTACAAGGAAGAATATACTTTAACAAAGTATTAAACATATATGTAAACAGTGATAGGCTTCCTCTGTTAACAGAGGTACAAAATCGGGGGGGAACAGACAGCCTTCTCCTCTGACACCTCTTTCGTGACTACTAAAAAAGAGGAGAGGAGAATAAACTGACTGCTCGCCAGTACTACAAAAGAGTATTAACTGGGCTACTTTCAATATAAGGATATCAATAGATCCCTCGAGGGGACCTGTATAGTTGTTTCAAATACTTTCATGCGACCGTAGCATCTTGAGGAATGGTGTTCTCCGCTCCATCCTCCGTTCTGGGTGATCGTCTTGGTAATGGAGAGGAAAGGTGCCATCCCCTCAGTGTTCTACGCATCAGCGTCGGGGAAGAAAACATGTGTCGTTTGTTCTGATATTTGAAATTCAGGGACACTGGGGAACCCCAAGCATACAGTATCCCGTTGTCCCGGAGAATTTTGCAGCTGGACGCGAACTCTCGACGTTTTGCCAGGGTGCCAGGAGATAGGTCTGGGTACGTTGTGAGTCCTTTATACTGTTCCGGAAGTGGCGGGCCTGTCTCATTCGTTTCAGAATCTGGTTGACCACTTCAGGGCTACGTGTATGGACTAGAATGTCTCTAGGCACCATGTCAGGGAGGTGTCTAGGTTTAGGGATCCTAAACGCCTGGGTGATCCCAGATCTACCGTCGGGATGTCCGGAAGCGCCACCGACAAAAAGTTTTTTACCAGGCCTGGGGCGTCTCCCTCAGTGTCCGACTCGGCCACCCCTCGCAGCTTGAAATTGCTACTGCGTAGTTTATCCTCTAAGTGGTGTAGCCTGGCCTGAATCGAGCCCAACTCTCTGTCCAGAGTGTCATGGCTGTCTGCAAGTTCATTATGTGCCTTGGCAACATCAATCAGTTTACCCTCCATGCAGTCTGATCTCTCCCCTAGTGCGCCCAGCTCCTCTCTCACAGAGCCCACCAGTACCTTCATATCCTCCATGATGGACTGTCGTAGGGAGGCCAGGAGTGAACGCAGCATTCCCTGGGTCACAAGTGCGTCATCGCCTGTGGCTGCTTCGGGTTCTGGCATGCGTTTGCCCGGGTCCTGTGAGATATGCTTCGCCGCACGGGGTGAGCTCGAGGTCCGCGGCTGTATGAGGAGGGCCCTCTCTCTCCTGCTCCGGCGCCATCTTGGGAGGAGAGTCTCTCTTTGTTCCCGCAGCGTAGTGTCGGTCAGTTTTGCCGGTTTGGCGGCTTTTGGAGGCAGCAGGCATGGGGTCCGGGGCATGGGGGTGGATGCCTCATGTGCTGAGGGTGGGGGGTGCGGGGGTGGGAGCGGGGGTGCAGGGGAGCAGTGCCAAGCTGGGGTGCATCGCCGTGTTGGGGTAAGGAGCATGGTGATGATGGTCATCGACCAACCAACGCGTGAAGTGGAGGTGAGTAAGTGGAGGTGAAGTGAAGTGGAGGTGAAGTGGAGGTGAATTGAGTGGGGGTGAAGTGAAGTGGAGGTGAAGTGAGTGGAGTGTGAGTGGCGTGGAGTGTGCGTGCGTGGAGGCTGAAGGTTGGGGTTGAGTAGAGTGAAGGTGAAGTGGAGGTGGTTGGCATTGGCGGAGAGTGGAGTGTAGAAGTGGCGGAGCCAGTGGAGGTGACAAGTGGGGAGAAGTGAAGTGCGTGGAGGTTGAAGTGAGTGGAGGTGACGTGAAGTGGTAGGTGTGAGTGGGGTGAAGTGAGTGGAGGTGAAGTGGAGGTGACGTGAGTGGAGGTGAGTGAGGTGGGAAGGTGAGTGAAGTGGCGGTGAGTGCGGGGAGTGCAGTGAGGGGATGATTGAAGTGGTGGAAGTGAAGTGGGGACGTTGAAGTGGGAGTGCCGTGGAGTGGGGGGGTTGAAGTGGCGTGAAGGAGTGGGGTGAAAAGGGGAGGTGAAGTGGGGGTGGGGGTGAGAGTGAAGTGGAGGTGATGTGGAGGTTGAAGTGAAGTGGGAGGTGAGTGACGGTGAGTGACGTGAGTGAAGGGGAGGAGTGGTGAGGTGCAGTGAAGTGGAGGTGGAAGTGACGTGCGAGGCGGTGATGTGCCAGTGGAGGTGAATGTGGCGTGGTGAGGGTTGAAGTAGGAGTGAGTGGAGGTGAAGTGCAGTGGAGGTGAGTGATAAGTGAGGTGAGCGTGAGTGGCGACGTAGTGGAGGTGAAGTGAGGGCTGATGTGAAGTGGGGTGAAGTGAACGTGAGGTGCAGTGGTGGTGCAGTGGGTGAACGTGGGGTGAGCGTGCAAGTGACGAGTGCAGGTGAAGTGGATGGTGAGTGGAGTGGAGGTGAGTGGAGTGATAGTGAAGTGGAGGTGAGTGGAGGTGAGTGAAGTGGAGGTGAAGTGGAGTGGAGGTGAGTGGAGGTGAAGTGAAGTGGAGGTGCAAGTGAGTGGAGGTGAAGTGAGTGAGCGTGCAAGTGTAGTGGGGTGAGTGGGTGGCAGGTGAAGTGAACGTGGAGGTGACGTGGAAGTCGGGTGGAGTGAGAGGCGTGGAGGTGATGAGTGAAGTGAGATGGGTGGAAGTGGAGTGACAGTGGAGGTGAAGTGGCGTGGAGGTGAAGTGGAGGTGGAGGTGAAGTGAAGTGGAGGTGAGTGGGTGAAGTGGAGTCAGTGGAAGTGAAGTGGAAGGTGGAGGTGAAGTGAGTGGAGGAGGTATGACAGTGGGGAGGTGAAGTGCAGTGGAGGTGAAGTGGAGGTGGAGGTTGAAGTGAAGTGGAGGTGAAGTGGAGGTGGAGTGAGTGGGAAGTGGAGGGTGCAGTGGGGGTGAAGTGAAGTGAGGTGAAGGTGAACGTGTGAGGGTGAGTGGAGGTGAGTGAAGTGGGAGGTGAAGTGGAGTGGAGGAGTGACGTGAAGTGGGAGGTGAAGTGGGGGTGAGAGTGAAGTGCAGTGAAGAAGTGAAGTGGTGGTGAAGTGGAGGTGAAGTCGGGAGTGACGTGAAGTGGAGGTGAGTGCAGTGAGTGAGGTGAAGTGAGTGAGTGGGGTGGCAGGGTGGAGGTGCGTGAGGGGAGGTGAAGTGAAGTGCAGGTGGGGTGACGTGAGGTGGAGCGTGAAGTGGGGTGAAGTGAGTGGTGAAGTGGAGGGCAGTGAAGTGGAGGTGACAGTGGGGTGGAGTGAAGTTGGCGGTGCAAGTGGAGGTGACGGTGGGGTGATAGTGAAGTGGACGGTGAAGTGGAGGTGGTGAGGTGAAGTGGAGGTGAAGTGAGGAGTGAGTGGAGGTGCAGTGAGTGGAGGTGAGACGTGATAGGACGGTGAGTTGAGTGGCGGTGAGTGAAGTGGAGGTGAAGTGAAGTGGAGGTGAAGTGGGGAGGCTGGGTGATGTCGAGGTTGAGGAGTGCGTGCGGTGCGGTGCAGTGGAGGTGAGTGGCAAGTGAGGTGAGGTGAGTGCGTGTGAGTGGAGGTGAGCTGGAGGTGCAACGTGAGTGGAGGTGAAGTGACGTGTGGTGAAGTGACAGTGGAGGTGCGTGGAAGGTGAGTGGCAGTGGGGGTGCAGTTGAGTGGATGGTGCGTGGAGTGGACGGTGAGTGAAGTGGAGGTGATGGAGTGGGAGGTGAAGTGAGTGGAGGTGAAGTGGAGTGGAGGTGAGTGAAGTGGAGGTGAAGTGGGGGGTGAAGTGGAGTGAGTGAAGGGTGAAGTGGCGGTGAAGTGGAGTAGGGTGAAGTGGAGGTGAAGTGAAGTGGACGGTGAAGTGAGTGGAGGTGAGTGGTGGGTGAAGTGAGGTCAGAATGGGTGAAGTGGTGGTAAGAGTGGAGGTGACAGTGGAGGTGAAGTGAAGTGGAGGTGAAGTGAAGTGGAGGTGAAGTGGGGTGAAGTGAGTGGACGGTGAGTGGAGTGTGAAGTGAAGTGGGTGAGGTGGAGTGAGGGGTGAGTGAAGTGGATGTGAAGTGGAGGTGAGTGGGGGTGTGAAGTGGAGGTGAATGTGGAGGTGAAGTGGGGTGCAAGTGGAGGTGAAGTGAGGGAGGTGAAGTGGGGAGGTGAAGTGGAGTGTGAAGTGAAGTGGAGGTGAAGTGAAAGTGGAGTGAAGTGAGGTGCGTGGAGGGAAGTGAAGTTGAGGTGAGTGAAGTGGGGTGAGTGAAGTGGAGGTAGGTGAAGGTGGAGGTGAAGTGAGTGGAGGTGAATTGAAGTGGGGAGTGAAGTGAAGTGGAGGTGAAGTGGGGGGTGAAGTGAAGTGGAGGTGGGGAAGTGGAGGTGAAGTGGGAGGTGAGGGTGAAGTGGAGGTGACAGTGAAGTGGTGACGTGAAGTGGAGGTGAAGTGGGGAGTGAAGTTGAGTGGAGGTGAAGTGAAGGTGAAGTGGGTGAAGTGAAGTGGGAGTGTGAGGGAAGTGGGGGTGAAGTGAGGTGGAGGGTGAAGTGAAGTGGAAGGTGAAGTGAAGTGGAGGTGAAGTGCAGTGGAGGTGAAGTGGAAGGTGAAGTGAAGTGGAGGTGAATGAAGTGGAGTGGGGAGTGACGGGGAAGTGGAGGTGAACGTGGGGTGAACGTTGAGTGGAGGTGCAGTGGGGGTGAAGTGAAGTGGAGGTGAGTGGGTGAAGTGGGGGAGTGAAGTGAGGTGAAGTGTGAGGTAGGAGTGGAGGTGAAGTGAAGTGGAGGTGAAGTGGGAGGTGCAGTGGAAGTGAGGTGGTGGAGGTGAAGTGAAGGTGGAGGTGAAGTGAAGTGGAGGTGAAGTGAAGTGGAGGTGAAGTGAAGGGGTGGCAGGTGAAGTGGAGGTGAAGTGAAGTGGAGGTGATGTGGTGGAGGTGAAGTGGGGGTGAAGTGAAGTGAGGTGAAGTGGGGAAAAGTGGGGTGAAGTGGGTGAAGTGGGGGTGAAGTGGAAGTGGAGGTGAAGTGGGTGAAGTGGAGGTGCGTGAAGTGGGGGAGTGGAGGTGAAGTGGAGGGAGGTGAAGTGGAGGCGTGGATGAGTGGAGGGGGAGTGAGGTGAAGGGGTGAGGTGCAAGTGGAGGTGAAGTGGAGGTGAAGTGAAGTGGGGTGAAGTGGAGGTGAAGTGAAGGGGAGGTGAGTGGAGGTGAAGGAGTGGAGTGAAGTGGAGGTGAAGTGGAGGAGTGGGGGTGATTGGAGGTGAAGTGAAGTGGAGGTGAAGTGGAGGTGAAGTGAAGTGGGGTGAAGGGA
>JARQOC010002587.1:0-23606 GCA_033576535.1 Allobates femoralis | reverse complement strand
GATTGATTAGGCTACTAATATGTCTAGAAGAATAGGACATAGCACTCATGTTCAGTAATAAATTTCAGATTCCCTATTCAAGCCCTTAGGGGAGAGGGTATTGAGGTGATAAATCCAATACGCTTCGCGTTCCCTAAGCATGCATACCCTATTCCCTCCTCTCCTTGGTATGGGTATGTGATCAATCACCTGAAATTTTAACTGACTAATAGAGTGTCTACATTCGATAAAATGGGCAGGGATTGGTAGTAGTGTATTTTTACACCTGATGGTCGACTTGTGTTTGGAGATGCGGTCCCGGACATGCTGGGTGCGTACGCTATGGATTTCACCACACTCCAGCATTTTGTACCATACACCGCATGTAGGTTTTTTCTGTTAACATGTATTTTGCATTTATGTTGAACAAAATTGTGACTTCTTTTTGTTGTTATGTTTAATTCAGCTCAATTCCCTGAGGAAGGCTCATGTTGAGCCGAAACGTGGGATGATTTCGTTTCTGTACAATAAAATTATCAGCATAAAGAAACATTTCTTCCTTCCATTTTTTATTAGTTGAGTGTGCCGAGGCTAATCTAGTATTTCTTTTGGTTGCATTTTCCTCTGAGCACCTCACATAAGGTTGAGCCGGGTCTTACTCTATTCTATTACTCATACAAGAGTGACCTGGTCTCAGTGACAGAACAGTTATAGTTTGCATAGTTTGCAGGGAAGGAGAAAGGTTGAAGAACTCTAAGTGCAAGATGAAACCCCCTGCATGTGCGGCTCTTTTAGTTAAAAAATGGAAAAGTGATTATTAAGGAATGGAACACAATATTGAAATAAGCAAACATCAACATTTAAAGTGACTTATATAAGGCTTGGGTCATACTTGCGTCGTGGATGCGTTTTTCACACTTGTCTTTTGTGAAAAACGCATGCAAAAACGCATCCATAGGCACCAGTACAAAAAACGCACTCCCCAATGCCAAAAACGCATGGCTAAAGCATCCATAGGCACCAGTACAAAAAACGCACTCCCCCAATGCCAAAAACGCATGGCTAAAGCGCCATGCGTTTTTTGGATGCGTTTTTGGCTCAGCACCAAAAAACGCATCATGATGAGTTTTTTGATGCTTCTTCAAAAACGCATGCGTTTTTGTAACATGGGCCCTATGGGAATTGCATGTGAAAGCGCTTGGCACTAAATGGTACCATGCGTTTTTTTAGGCTGCTCCAGACCTAACAGCAAAAATGCAGCCCAAAAACGCAGGCTGCCAAAAACAACATTAAACAATGCATGCAAGTGTGACCCTAGTCTTAGATTAGATCGTTTGGGGGTACCAAAATCTGTCATCCTTTAACTAGGATTTTATAGGTCCTTCCTTTAATTCTGTGTTTGAGAGGCAGGTGTGGGGGCTATTTTGTGGTCCAAGTCTGTTTAATAAAGTATGATACTTCATGTTGTTCTTCTCTACAAATCCATCAGGATTTATATATAGGTCAATGTGAAGCTCAGAATAAAACTTTTTCAAGTTTCCAAGTACAGTAAAATAGTTAGAACACATGAAATGATTTAGACTGAATGTTGCTTGCTGTTCTGCCAGCATCAGTCCTTAACAGTCTTAGGCTAGGGTCACACTTGCCAAATTCTAAGTCCTCTGCGTGTTTTGCAGAGAACTTAGAATTTTTTTCTCCCTCCGCAGCCTTCACACAGGCTGCAGAGTGGAGAATGCGGCTCCTAGCAACTCGTTGTGTATCATGGATACCCGCTACACAGCGGGTTGCGGGGAGTGCAATTTTCACCACGCACAGGGGAACGTATCATGATGTGCAAATCACACTCCATGTAGCCCGCTGTGTAGCTGGTATCCAGGAAACACAGCGGGTTGCTAGGGGCCGCGTTCACCGCTATGCAGCCTGTGTGAAGGCTGCGAAGGGAGAAAAAAATTCTAAGTTCTCTGCAAAACATGCAGGGGACTTAGAATTTGGCAAGTGTGACCCTAGCCTTAGTTCCATGAATGTTTTGCAACCAAACAGAGGAGATTCTTTCTTATCATTAAAGCAGCAGTGAGATGGCCCTACAACATGAACAACGATCACATCAAAATGCCCGGACCGGCCATGTCTCTACTGACCATAGCATGAGAGCTGCATGTGTTTCTATACTCTCATGCTCGAGTCAAGGGAGGTGCGGCCAGTCCATACATTTTGATGCAATCATTATCAGTGTTATATGGCTGTCCAGGCATGACCTAACAAAGAATTCAGTCTGATATTTTGAACAAAGGTGGTTTAGTGGTTAACACTGCAGCCTTGCAGCACTGAGGTCCTGGGTTAAATTCTCGTTAAGGACAACATCTGCAAGGAGTTTATATGTTCTCCCCGTGTTTGCGTGGGTTCCCTCCGGGCACTTCAGTTTACTCCCACCTTGCAAAGACATACTGATAGAATGTTTAGATTGTGAGACCCAATGGGGACAGCATTACTGATGTATGTAAAGTGCTATGAAATTAATAGCACTATATAAATGAATAAATATTATTATTATTAATTGGCTATTATTAGGGTATTCACAACTGTTTACGATATATCCCCACGATGTACCATAAATGTATAGTAGATGCAAGTTCCACCAATGGGCCTCCATCTATCTCGAGAATGCCACCAAATTGCACATCAATGGCAAACCAGGTAGGAATTCTAATCACCTCTTCACTGACACTTGTCCACTTCAATGCACTATTCTTGATATATATATATGCATATCCCATTGTTGTGTTTCGCATCTTCTATACATTTGTGGCATCCAAATATTTCAGGATTGTAAGATACAGGAATACAAGTTTAAGTTATCTACAATAAGAAAGAAACCGGACACTGACCTGCGGTGCGGTGGTGTGTAGCACAGATCCAGAAAGTGGTGCCCTCCTCCAGTGGTGCACAGCTAAGATTGAAGATCCATGAAAGTAGCAGAAAGAGCTGCACTCAGGTGGATGAAGTGCAGTTGCAGCTTTATTAATTATAGATCCATGAGGTGAACAAGCAGGGTGGGAAGGAGGTGCAGGATGACGGTGACCGTTTCATGCCGACTGGCGCTTCTACAGGTCCACAATACAGGTGCACAACATCAGAGCTAATAGCTAAATAGGTGGAGTCTCTGACATCAGAATGCTGATACACAAAAAAAGGATAAAATAAAAACACATAATACTATATCAAAATGGTCGGCACATACTGAGGAGACATATTACAAATATTTCAAGTAGTTCTAGTTAAATTATTCATACAGCAATGCATTATATTAAGCGTTGCTAAAATACCACATACACTAAGAAAAAAGGCTTCAAGACATAGCGCCACCGCAGGACTATGAGTGCATAGCATCAGGCAGAACTGGATGAATACAAATGTATATATACACATTCTACAGAAATATGGCCATATCAAGTTTTTTGTTCAGACCAAACGTTCCTTGTGCTCCTGTTGCTAGAATCCATTTGGCCTCAGTTTGGAGACGGTGTTTGTGGAAATTAACTCTTCGGGGTAAAGAATGAGGTCTTCTCTGATGTGTTGAATCAGACGTGGGCAACCTTTCCCTGAGCTGATGGAATTGTAATGCTCACGAAACCTATGAAAAAGGGGACGTATCGTCTTGCCTATGTACAATCTTCCACAGGGACAGAAGTGGACATAAACGAGCCAATTTGTTCTACAATTAATAAAAGATTTAATTGAAAAAAATACACCATTTATTTGTAGATTTTGGCCTGTTTGATGATACCTGCACCAAGGGCCAGTATTACATTGTTAATTCCCCTTCGGACGATTTCTAAGAAAAAATTGGTTTGAGGTGTCTTTATCCTTCTCTTGACCAAGATGTCCTCCAAATCCCTGCTACATCTGTATGTCACCACAGGCATACAGTAGATGTGTTTCAGAGCCCCCTGATCAGATTTAATGATATGCCAGTGTCGTTTAATAGCTGAAGCTACTGTAGAGAACATAAGACCAAATTTATAATTGAAGAAAAATCTCTTCTTTACTTTTGGATACAGGTTGAATTGGCATTATTTTGCCTTGGTCTATGCAAGCTCTATCTCTAGCACAACTCAAGACACTGGGGGGTAACCTCTGTGGAGAATTTCTTGTTCCAAATCATCCGCCTGTTTTTTCAATCCTAATTCAGTATTATTGATACGTTTTACATGTAAAAATTGGTTATACGGTAAGCCTGTCTTAGTATGAAATGCATGGGCACTATGATAATGCAGGAGGGAGTTAGTGGCGGTCTCCTTTTTGAAAATAGATCTCCTGATTTTTGCGTCCACTATCTCCAATATTATGTCAAGGAACTCAAGGTCCTGATCCCCAAACACAGATGTAAAGACCATATTATATGTGTTAAATGAGTTTAAATGGTCTATGAAACAGTTAAATTCCCTTTCGTCCCCGTCCCAAATAAGCAAGATAATAAGCAAGATATTATCGACATAGTGCATAAAATATTTGATATTTTTTAGGAACAGATTCCGAGGAGAATAGATAAAATCCTCTTTAAATGCTGCCAAAAATAAATTTTCAATGGTACATGCCACAGGCGTACCCATAGCAGTACCCACCTACTGCAGGTACCACTTGTTGAGAAACATGAATACATTGTGCTCAAGTACAAAACCCAATGATTTGCACACAAAATCAGATACCTTGGCACCAGTTCCTGTATAGACAAAATTGTCTCAACGGCTAACGGCTTGAGGGATTCTCGTATACAGACTTTCTATCTCTATGTCTATGGATGTGAGTCTGTAACTACTTTGCCATGTGACCTGATCTAAACTGTCAATGAAATGGTTGATGTCACGAACATAAGATGGATTACTTACTAAAAAAATGTTGTAGGTACCAATCGATGTATCTGGAGAGGGGCTCCGTAAGGGACCCCACGCCAGACACAATTGGTCCGCCGGGAGGGTCTACTTCGTTTTTGTGAATTTTGGGTAAAAAATACCAATGAGATTTTTAATAGGAAATTCTGGGGAAAGTTTTTCCACCTCATTTTTAGAATTAATTTTTTGTTCTACAAACTTTCGTAGGAAAAACCTAAGCTTAGAATGGAACGCGTGGGTTGGATCGGCAGTAAGAGGAGCGTAAGTAATGGTATTGCCCAGTTGCCTATTAGCTATTATTATTTTTATTTATTTATATAGTGCCATTATATTCCATGGCGCTTTACATGCTAAAAGGGGCAGACTAGGATATGTAACATAGTAACAATACAAGTAACAATAAATGTGGACAATTCAGTCATACAAGTACAAGAGGGGAGAAATCCTGTCCACGAGGGCTCACAGTCTACGAGGGGCGGGTGGGGATACAGTGGGTGGGGGAAGTTCCAGTCTTGAGGCGGTGTGGTGGACTGGGTCTTATTGCAGGTGGTAGGCTTGGCGGAACAGGTGGGTCTTCAGGCTTCTTTTGAAGGTTCCCAGGGTAGGAGAATGTTTGATGTGTTGGGGCAGTGAGTCATAGAGTATGGGTGAAGCACGGGAGAAATCTTGTATGCGGTTGTGCGAAGAGGAGATGAGGGGGAGTAGAGGAGGAATTCTTGGGAGGATCGCAGGTTGCGTGAGGGTAGGTATCGGGAGACCATGTCGGAGATGTATGAGGGGACAGGTTGTGGATGGCTTTGTTTGTCATGGTTAATGTTTTAAACCAGGATCTCTGGGAAGTAGGGAGCCAGTGAAGGGCTTGGCAGAGGGGGGAGACAGGAGAGTAGCGAGGGACAGATGGATTAAGCTGGCAGCAGAATTCAGGATAGATTGGAGAGGTGCAAGGGAGGTATTGGGGAGGCTGGTGAGCAGGAGGTATGTAGGGATAGCCCGGGGGCACGGCGTGGGGGACTGGGGAGAGAGAGCAGTCGTTGACGATAATGGATAGGTCAGGTAGTGAGGGTGAGCATCTTGGGAGGAAGACTATGAATTTGGTTTTGTCCATGTTCAGCTTAAGGAAGCGAGCAGAGAAGAAGGATGAGATGGCGGACAGGCAGTGTGGAAATTTGGATAGAAGGGAGGCGATGTCAGGACCAGACAGGCAGATTTGGGTGTCGTCGGCGTAGAGGTGGTACTGGAAGCCATGGGACTCAATGAGTTGCCCTAGGCCGAGAGTGTAGATTGAGAACAGTAACGGTCCAAGAACCGAGCTGTGGGGGACCCTGACAGATTGGGGTAGGACGAGGAGGATGTGTGGGAGTGGGTGACGCTGAAGGTCCAGTCCGTTAAGTATGAGGAGATCCAAGAGAGGGCAAGGTCCGTGATGCCAAGAGATTCCAGGATCTGAAGTAGAAGGGAGTGGTCAACAGTGTTGAAGGCGGCGGACAGGTCGAGGAGGAGGAGAACAGAGTAGTGGCGCTTGCGTTTGGCAGTCAGTAGGTCGTTGGTGACTTTGGTCAGGGCTGTTTCAGTGGAGTGGAGGGGTCGGAAGCCAGATTGCAGGCGGTCAAAGAGGGAGCAGGAGGAAAGGTGAGAGAACAGCTCAGAGTGGACATGCTGTTCAAGTAGTTTACAGGCGAAAGGGAGGAGAGATATAGGGCGGTAGTTGGAGACAGTTGTGGGGTTGAGGGAGGATTTTTTGAGGATGGGTGTGATCAAGGCGTGTTTGAAGGCTGAGGGGAAGGTGCCAGTGGTAAATGATATGTTGAAAAGATGAGTTAGGGCTGGTATGATAACGGAGGTGAGGTTGGGAATGAAGTGGGATGGGAGCGGGTCGTGGTCGCTGGTGGTGAGGTGTGATTTTGACAGCAGGGAGGAGAGCTGGTCTTCAGTTATGGGGAGAAGCAGTTGATGGAAGGAGAGGGCTTCTTTTATATAAGACTCCCTGGACTATAAAACGATACTCCCAATTAGATCCTCCCAATGACTCATAATTGACAAAGCTTTCCACTCCGTATCTGTCAGGTTTCTAATAGGCTTAGGGTAAACAAGCGCTCTAATATCCCTGTCAACCAGTTCGGCATATAAGTCGATATTAGTCTCTAGACTTAAGGGTGGCATAAATGCCGATTTCACACCTCCATAAAGTGGCGGTCTGGAAACCGTCTTATTGCTGAGCTGCGGACATCCGGATCATTGATGCTAAGAAGCGTCTCAACATCAGATTGTAACACACCCACAGAGCTCAACACATCAGAGATTGCCATTCTGGCAACCCTGATGTCCTTTCTTTTGCGGGAATTGAAAGACCCCATTCTTTACCCCGAGAGGTAATTTCCATAAACACCTTTTCCAAACTGAGGCCAAATGGATCCTAGCAACAGGAGCACAAGGACCGTTCGGTCTGAACGATAAACCTGATATGGCCATATTTCTGTAGAATATTGGCCCTATTTTCCTTTTGCCTCAGTTTTGATCATGGGTAAGAGCTTGTATATTCCTTTGAATAGTCTGTCTCACCTCTAGTGAGTTTGTCATTAACTGGCTTGCTTTCAACCCCTGAATTAATAGTTCTCTGTCTGTTTTTGCATATGTGTATATATAAATTTGTATTCATCCAGCTCTGCCTGATGCTATGTACTTATAGTCCTGTGGAGGAGCTATGTCTTGAAGCCTTTTCTCTTAGTGTATGTGGTATCTTAGCAACGCTTAATATAATGCACTGCTGTATGAATAATTTAACTAGAACTACTTGAAATACTTGTAATATGTCTCCACAGTATGTTCTGACTATTTTTATATATTTTTACTTGGTATTATGTGTTTTTATTTCACTCCACCCTTTTTTTGTGTGTCAGCATTCTGATGTCAGAGACCCCCCCTATTTAGCTATTAGCTCTAATGTTGTGCACCTGTATTTTGGACCTGTAGAAGCGCCAGTCGGCGTGAAACGGTCACCGTCGTCCTGCACCTCCTTCCTTCCATGCTTGTTCACCTCATGGATATACAATTAATAAAGCTGCAACTGCACTTCATCCACCTGAGTGCCGCTCTTTATGCTACTTTCAAGTTTAAGTTGTGACTTACTGGAACCATTCTGTGGAAGTTTGTGTCGCCGATTTTAATGGTTAGTGTTCCAGCTTCTAGTAAGCAGAGTATAAATTCACAGTATGAAATCATCACTGTATTTGCAGCTAAAATATATATTTTCACCTATTTTGTTACCACCTATTTTTGTGAATTTGTACTTTTACATCAATCATATTAACTCAACTATACACAACCATAGTATCCTTTATGCACCCCAATATAGTCATGACCTATGTTCTTTGCCTTATTTATTGCTGTTTTCAAAAGTAGGTCTGTTTGGTACCTGTGTTTTTCTACTCCTTATGTTCCTATTATAATAGACCCTGTGCTTAGCTTGTCTATCCACTGAGCCACAGCTGATACATATTTTCTCCTGGTGTTTGCTATTTTTCGTACTTGCTTTAATCTTTTAGGTAAACAGGTGTTTTTTATTTATCCATTTGATTGTTTAATCATCTTTTTAGTGTGGCTATTGATTGTTTTCCTCTGCTAGTGTTTCCTGCTGGTGATATTCTCATTTTTATTTCCAGCAATTATGCTGTTCTACAGTGGGTATGGAAACTATTCAGACCCCTTTTTACATTTTTCACTCTTTGTTTCATTGCAGCCATTTGGTAAATTGAAAAAAGTTCATTTTTTTCTCATTAATGTAGACTATGCACCCCATCTTGACTGAATAAAACAAAAATATAAACATTTTTGCAAATTTATTAAAAATGAAAGACTGAAATATCACATGGTCATAAGTATTCAGACCCTTTGCTTAGTATTGAGCAGAAGCACGCTTTTGAGCTAGTACAGCCATGAGTCTTCTTGGGGATGATGCATCAGGTTTTTCACACCTGGATTTGGGGATCCTCTGCCATTCTTCCTTGCAGATCCTTTTCAGTTCTGTCAGGTTGGATGGTGAACGTTGGTGGACAGCCATTTTCATGTCTTTCCAGTGATGCTCAATTGGGTTTAAATCAGGGCCCAGCCAGTCTTAGCACACCTACCTTTCTTTAGGTGAATTGCACTCTGCTCTGCTCTCCAATTCCTTAGGGGGTACACGAAGCACTCGACGGCCGTTCAGGCAGCAAAGGTCTGAATTGCCATTATGTAGTCTGGGATTATGATCATTCTAACCTACGCACGTACCACTGGGGTCTGTGGTGTCCCAATCTCTAGTCTGTACAGGAAGCTGCTGGGCCTGTTTCAGTTTTTAGTGTTTTATTTTTTTAGCCCTTGCGAGTTAATTACACAGTAATAACAATAGGTTAGGAGATTGTATTAACTGATGCTGACTCTTTGTTTTCAGTATGGAAGGCCTTTATCTCAGAAAGTCCAGTTGTATTTCTAATCTCCTGCAGTCTGGAATGTGTCAGATTAGATCATATCAGATGTCTTCTAATATATATGGCAACCAAGCACAGACACCGGTACAGATTGTGGGACAGTCTGAGTGTAACAGCCAATCACAAATATTCATGAAGCTTAATGGACAGTCCCAGAAGCAAGCAGTAGGAGGGCCCTGTGGTTATCTTACGTGATTACCATGGTGACACGGTGAGCTAGCCATATCACCTTGTTAATCATGTTAGCTGATAGGACAGTTCGATCCAGCATAATTCCAGTGCGGTATCATCTAGTTATATCCAGTTTACCAAAAAAAACGTGGATCTGGGCAGACACATGTTCCGCCGGATCACTGCCAGACAGGAAAAAACACTAGTCTGAAATTAGCTTTATCATTTTAAAAATGGAAATTTTGGTGGTGCAACATTTTGTTGGGAAAACATAATATCTCGTTCTGTTGATTCCACTTTGCGTTAATTTTTTGAACCACCTGAAGAGTTAGCAAACTTTCTTAGAGCAGTTTTGAATAATTTGAGGAGTAAAGTTTTAAAAAGGTTATTAGCTTGTTTTTTTTTGCAATATATAGGCCTCTTAAAATCACTTGATATGTGAATAGGACCTTAAAAATAAACTTTGTGATATAAAGTAGATATATAGTGAATGTTTTATACCTTGGTCCACTCAGGAGTGATGCGCCTGATAATGGGCACTGTTAAAATCAATGCCAACTCCAAGGCATTTGTCCACATTCTAGAACTGTATAAAACATTTGTTTGCAGTGGCCCTCCACATCAGAGGCTCATTATTCTGGCAAATGATCACCGAATGTGATGTTGTAGTGTATGTAAAGGTACCATTACAAGATAAGATATCGTGAACGATATTGTTTAAACATCACAAGTTTGGACGCTAGGACGTCATTGCGTGTAACACCGAGATATGAGTATGATAAATTGTTGGATTGTTGATCGCAGATTTGAGAACATTTTCTCAAATCAGACGATCCACAATCAGCCAACCTGCTGTTTCGTTCTGTGTGACACCGCGATAACGTTGTCTTGATTGACTTCACCCATTGATATCAGTGAACAAGGGTTGTGCGAATGATACCTGCTCGCTGGAGCGTCGTGCACGATATCTTGGTGTGTTACATCTCTCCAACGATGTCAAAACTATGTCCTAATGACCGCGCACCCCCGAGATCGTTAGTGATATCGTTTCAACATTGTTGCATGTAAAGGTACCTTTAAGTAAAGCTCCTGATGTATACTGAAGGCTATACACACACTTTGTTATGTGATATAAAGGGTATAAAAATTGTTTATTTTTCGACATCTTTGGATTTCAGTTATTACATAAACACATATTAACCTTATTTTCCATTAACATAAAGTACAATGTGTCATGGAAAGCAATCTCAGAATTACTTAGGGCCCTTTCACATCAGCGTTTTTTTAAATTTGCGGCAGATGCGGTGAAAAAACCGCATCTGCCGCAACTGCCGCATAACGGTTCCACTTGCGGCACGGTTGCGGTTTTTTCCATAGGAAGTATAGGGGACTTGCGGCAGATGCGGCAAGTGCGGTATTGCACTTGCGGCAGGTGCGGCAGAGAAAAAAACCGCAGTAAGCCGCGGTTTTTTTCTCTGCCGCACCTGCCGCAAGTGCAATACCGCACTTGCCGCATCTGCCGCAAGTCCCCCTATACTTCCTATGGAAAAAACCGCAACCGTGCCGCAAGTGGAACCGTTATGCGGCAGTTGCGGCAGATGCGTTTTTTTCACCGCATCTGCCGCAAATTTAAAAAAACGCTGATGTGAAAGGGCCCTTAGATATATAGTAGCAGAATTATAACGTTATACCCCATAAATTGATACACATCAAATTTGAAAAATGATAATGAATGCCAAAACTGCCTCTGTCATAAATTATTGTCTTGGCTTAGTAATATAGAATACACTTTTTCTTGTCTACATGCTGTGTCTGTTATTACAGCCGGCTGCATTCACATGAATGGGGTTGATGAAATAGTACATGCACAGGAAAAGCACACTATCTTTCTAAACCTAGACAACCATTTTAGCTATGTGCATCTTATGTGGCCATTATAGCTATCCTAAATAGTGTGCAAAATTACACGTTTTTCTCAATATTTATATCCTTACTATATATACAATCAGGGCAGCAGCCTCTCTAATAATAGCGGTTCCAGAGATCATCTGATCTGATACTAGATTTATCCTGTCATGCAAAGTGGTTTTACATAATACATGAATGGGCTTTGTCTGCTTTTACTTAGCGACTCTCTGCTGTAGCTCATCCAAGTAGGTGTCATGTTCATCGGGTCTAAGTTTGGCATGTTCTCTTGGGGATACATCAAACCTTAGTCTATACAAGAGGAAAATAGTTAAAAGTATTATATTATATAATAAAATACTCCATAAATAATGGAAGTCAATAAAGACCAAGTCCCACGATGAGTGCCTCCTTCTATGACATCCAGATCACAAGACATTGACATGAGGCAACCTTTTTAGTTGGGGCTTCATGTTGCACATAAAGAAATTCTGACATTAAATTGACGAGATATATTTTAATATCCTTATGATGTGAAGTATGTTATGTCTCGGCTGTCATAAATAGTCACTATCACTTCTTATGTGGATCTCACAAAGGCATTTTTGTTTATGCATATTATGTGTTAGTATAATTCCAAATCCATGCATAAAATCCAAGAAACTCAGCAATCTTAATTGGACTAGTCTGTGATGCTGGGACTTGGGGCTGTGATAACACACGTTCCAAAACCAGATCATGCATTTCATTTGTGTGTATAAAAATAAAAGGTGTTATGTTGTGAATATTCAAGCAATCAAACTCTTGTTTTACAAATCACTGCTTAAAAATATACTACTAGTGGATTAATATAAATGGATGTCTCTATGCAAGATGGAAAAGATTTGGATAGGAACTCAATTCCATCTGTTAGAATAAATGATCCCTTATAGGCACTGTAACCATAGGGCGGGGATAGGATGCTGCAACTGGGAAATTGAGAAAGATTTCCTCACACTTGGGGACCCCTAGTTTTTACAGCACAATCATAATAGCATTTCTGCATTATCAGTGTAGTTTCTAAGCTTGAGCGTGTTTCAGGACCTTTAGTGACATCACAGTCATGTGACCATGATGTCACCACAGATCCTGTACCCTGCGGGTTCTAGAAAAGCTATATTTTGTGTATGAATCAGTTATCCATTGTGTATTTGTGTGTAATGCACTATGTGTGTTTCATGTAGAGTGTGTGTGTCATACCTCTTGTGTGTATGAATCATGCATTTTGTTTGTACCATGCATTGTCTTTGTGTCATGCTTTTGGTGTAATGTATTTTGTTTGTATGTGTCATGCATATTGTGTGTGTGGCATGCATTGTGTGTGTGTAATGCATTGTGTCTGTGTCATGCATATTGTGTGTGTGTTCTGCATGTGTGTGGCTCATGCAGTGTGGAGATATCATGCATTTTGTATGTGGGTATCATGCATTTTATGTATGTCATGTATTGAGTGGTCAAAACAAATCCATATATGAATATGATCCGTTCTGTAGTGAGATAAACCAACCACAAGGGTAAAGCAATATTTGGTGGTTTTATTCATAATTGTTTCTAAAGGCACCAATTATTGATTTACCCGTGTGGTTACTTCATCTCACGACAGAACGGATCATATACATATACTTTCTTTGGATTTGTTTTGACTACCACGCAGTATACATGAGTTGTGGATTCCGCAGCAGCCATTACATTCTATGCAAACTGGTTGTGTGTCACGCAACCAGCCCAGGTGAGCAGTGAAATTTATTTGCTTCTGTCAAGTTATAAAATAAGACCTTATTTGCGCTTTCTGTATCCTTCACAGTTTGTTCCGTGTATTGGGTTGTGTGTGTCATGCACTGCATCATGCATTGTGTGTAGGTTTGTTATGTATTGGGTGTGTGTGTGTTATGCATTTTGTTTGTGTCACATATAGTGTGTGTGTGTTTGAGTGTAATATACACATACAAAAATGTTGGCAGTGCAGACAAGAATTCTTAAGTGTAAACATGTCATCAATTGTACATCAAACGGTAAAATGATGCTCATTCATTGGGTCCTTGGATTGTTTATAGTGGAACAGAAATCATTGGTTTTCAGCACCCTGGTGTACAATGCAGATTTCTGATGATAACATGATACAAGGAAAGATTGATTTACTATTATTCATTTTGCGCCCGTTATTCTTCCTCAACTTGTATAAAGAGACTACACAAAATTAGAAAAGCGCTGCATATGTGCAATGGTATGTGCAGGCAGGAAAAGGTGGAAGGCTGTGTTGCTCATCTGACAAGGTTGTGCCAACTGTAAAAATACAAAAAGGGGGGAGACAAGAGGCGCAATAGTGCCCTATCACTAGTGACACTGTCTGTGTAAGTTTATCTATAGGTGTGCACTCACCTGGTTCAGTTGTGTGCCCCACAACTGGTTTATGAGCATTTGGTTTTTAGCTGCTGCAGGACCTCCACCAGCCATTCGCACGTGGAAAAACATTCAGATCTTGGGAAGATGGTGTACCACGGTCCGAGCTGCTGCAAGGTTCCAAAAGTAACATGCTCCTTTATTTCACCAACGCATTTCGGCACCTCTCCTGGCACCTTACTCTGATGAAGGTGCCAGGAGAGGCGCCGAAACGCGTTGATGGAATAAAGGAGAGTGTTACTTCTGGAACCTTGCATTCCTTGTGACTTCTTGGAACCTTACATTCCTTGTGATTCCATCGAGGCAGCAGCGCGGACCGTGGTACACCATCTTCCCAAGATCTGAAGGTTGTGCCAACCACACACAACAATGGAGTCAGCTGAAAAGAAACTCTGTGTGTGTTATGCACTGACTGCAGACCCATAGGTGAGGCATTGGGCTGGATAGGAGAGTGATCTGTGGGAAATAGCAGTCTTGTCGCGGTGCTACACAAGGGGGAAAGGACCGACAAGTGGTTTGGTGAACTTGTCTGTTGGGCTATGCTTTTTGAGAAAGATCCGTCCTTTTCAGCGGACATGTATACAATTAAATGACTTTTTATAGATCATTGGTGACATCATATCCAGTCATGATTGGTGCAAGAGATGTTAGTGAAAAAAAATATGTTAAAAACAGTGCAAACACATTAAACATATCAAAACACATTATAAAATAAATAATTGAGATATAAAATCAATCCTACTCACATTCCTATTGAATATTAGACATAATAAAAATTACTCCTGAGAAACCATAAATAACTGGTGATATTCAATTATTTCCTCTATCCATGAACTCTCATTACCATTCAATTGCTGTAATCTGGTTTTGTTTTTCTCATTGATTTTTCTTTTTTTTAACTCCGGTTTATCCAAAACATTTTTCCTATTATTGTGTGTTGGTTACTTTTGTTTGGTATTTGTCATTTTCTTTCTAATTTCCATTTTAACTTTTGTTTTATTCCTCTTATTTTCCTAAATCCCCAAACAATTTATTTGTCTTTAATTTAGTTTTCATTTAACCCCTTAAGGACCGAGTCACTTTGCAGCTTAATGACCAGACCATTTTTTGTAATTCTGACCAGTGTCCCTTTATGAGGTAATATCTCTGGAACGCTTCATTGGATCCTAGCGATTCTGAGATTGTTTTTTTCGTGACATATTGGGCTTCATGTTAGTATTAAATTTAGGTCGATAATTTTTGCGTTTATTTGTGAAAAAATAAAAAATTTGGCAAAAATTTTGAAAATTTAGCAATTTTCAAATTTTTTATTTTTATTCTGCTAAACCAGAGAGTTATGTGCCACAAAATAGTTAATAAATAACATTTCCCACATGTCTACTTCACATCAGCGCAATTTTGGAAGAAAAAAAAAAATTTGTTAGGACGTTATAAGGGTTCAAAGTTCATCAGCAATTATTCATTTTTCCAGCAAAATTTACAAAACCAATTTTTTAGTGACCACCTCACATTTGAAGTCCCTTTGAGGGGTGTACATGACAGAAAACACCCAAAAGTGACACCATTCCAAAAACTGCACCCCTCAAGCTACTCAAAACTATATTCAAGAAGATTATTAACCCTTCAGGTGCTTCACAGGAACTAAAATAAAGTTGAAGGAAAAAATGGACATTTTAATTTTTGTAACAAAAATGTTCTTTTAGCCTCAATTTTTTCATTTTCACATGGGCAACAGGATAAAATACATCCTAAAATTTGTTGGGCAATTTCTCCTGAGTACACCGATACCTCATATGTGGTCATAAACCACTGTTTGGGCGCACGGCAGGGCTCAGAAGGGAGGGAGCGCAATTTGAATTTTAGAGCCAATTTTCCATTCAAAAAGTGAAATGGCGCTCCTTCACTTCTGAGCCCTGCCGTGCGCCCAAACAGTGGTTTATGACCACATATAAGGTATCGGTGTACTCAGGAGAAATTGCCCAACAAATTTTGGGATGTATTTGATCCCTTTGCCCATGTGAAACTGAAAAAATGTAGGCAAAAAGAATTTTTTTGTGAAAAAAAAGTGTTTTTTAATTTTTATGGATTAATTTGTGAAGCATCTGGGGGTTCAAAGTGCTCACTATGCATCTAGATACCTTCCTTAGGGGGTCTAGTTTCCAAAATGGGGTCATTTGTGGGGAGCTCCAATGTGGAGACACACAGGGGCTCTCCATATGCGACATGGTCTCCGCTAACAATTTGAATGGAAAATGAGCTCAAATTGTTAGCGGACACCATGTCGCGTTTGGGGGGTCCCTGTGTATCTCCACATTGGAGCTCCCCCACAAGTGACCCCATTTTGGAAACTAGACCCCCGAAGGAACGTATCTAGATGCATAGTGAGCACTTTGAACCCCCATATGCTTCAGAAATTCATCCGTAAAAATGAAAAAGCACTTTTATTTCCACTAAAAAATTATTTTTTCATTATTACGGATCAATTTGTGAAGCATCTGGGTGTTCAAAGTGCTCACTATGCATCTAGATATGTTCCTTTGGGGGTCTAGTTTCCAAAATGGGGTCACATGTGTGGGAGCTCCAATGTGGAGACACACAGGGGCTCTCCATATGCGACATGGTGTCCGCTAACAATTTGAGCTCATTTTCCATTCAAATTGTTAGCGGACACCATGTCGCGTTTGGAAGGTCCCTGTGGGTCTCCACATTGCAGCTCCCCCACAAGTGACCCCATTTTGGAAACTACACCCCCAAAGGAACATATCTATATGCATAGTGAGCACTTTGAACCCCCAGATGCTTCACAAATTGATCCATAATAATGAAAACAGAAATTTTTTGTGGAAAAAAAAGTGCTTTTTCATTTTTACTGATGAATTTCTGAAGCATATGGGGGTTCAAAGTGCTCACTATGCATCTAGATATGTTCGTTCGGGGGTCTAGTTTCCACAATGGGGTCACTTGTGGGGAGCTCCAATGTGGAGGCACACGGGGACCCTCCATACGCGATATGGTGTCCGCTAACAATTTGAGCTCATTTTCCATTCAAATTGTTAGCGGACACCATGTCGCGTTTGGAAGGTCCCTGTGGGTCTCCACATTGCAGCTCCCCCACAAGTGACCCCATTTTGGAAACTAGACCCCCAAAGGAACGTATCTATATGCATAGTGAGCACTTTGAACCCCCAGGTGCTTTACAAATTGATCCGTAAAAATTAAAAAAGAAACTTTTTGTGGAAAAAAAGTTCTTTTTTATTTTTATGGATGAATTTGTGAAGCATATGGGGGTTCAAAGTGCTCACTATGCATCTAGATACGTTCCTTAGGGGGTCTAGTTTCCAAAATGGGGTCACTTGTGGGGAGCTCCAATGTGGAGACACACCGGGACCCTCCAAACGCGACATGGTGTCCGCTAATATTTTGAATGGAAAATGAGCTCAATTTGTTAGTGGACACCATGTCGCGTTTGGAGGGTCCCCGTGTGTCTCCACATTGGAGCTCCCCCACAAGTGACCCCATTTTGGAAACTAGACCCCCAAAGGAACGTATCTTGATGCATAGTGAGCACTTTGAACCCCCAGATGCTTCAGAAATTCATCTGTAAAAATGAAAAAGCACTTTTTTTCCACAAATAATTTCTTTTTTCATTATTACGGATCAATTTGTGAAGCATCTGGGGGTTCAAAGTGCTCACTATGCATCTAGATATAATCGTTTGGGGTCTAGTTTCCAAAATGGGGTCACTTGTGGGGGAGCTCCAATGTGGAGACACACAGGGGCTCTCCATACGCAACATGGTGTCCACTAACAATTGGAATTGTTAGCGGACACCTTGTAGGATATGAAGAGCCCCTATGTGCCTAAACATTGGAGCTCCCCCACAAGTGACCCCATTTTGGAAACTAGACCACCCAAGGAACGTATCTAGCTGCATAGTGAGCACTTTGAACCCCAAGGTGCTTCACAAATTGATCCGTAAAAATGAAAAAAGAAACTTTTTGTGGAAAAAAAGTGCTTCTTCATTTTATGGATGAATTTGTGAAGCATCTGGGGGTTGAAAGTGCTCACTATGCATCTAGATACGTTCATTGGGTGGTCTAGTTTCCAAAATGGGGTCACTTGTGGGGGAGCTCCAATGTTCAGGCACACAGGGAGGGGCTCTCCATACCTGACATGGTTTCCGCTAATAATTGGAGCTAATTTTCTATTGAAATTGTTAGCGGACACCATGTCGCATATGGAGAACCCGTGTGCCACCAGCACAAGGGCAACTGGTAGAGTTGGGGTACAGCACCAGAAAATGCCGCCTCTAATGAATGCGCTATTTTCTTGGGTGGCTGTGGGTTGAAATTTGCAGCGTGGGGGACCCACAACATTTGAGTCTCTCCACGCTGAGGATTCCAGTCAGCCAGCTACCAAGTTGTACATGGCTGGCTACAAATACAGCTCCGCCATATTTTTGGTCCAGCCAGGTACAACTTGGCAGCTACAGACTGCCAGCAACCCCCAGCTGTCTCGTTGTACCTGGCTGCAACCAAAAATACAGCGAAGCCCATTTTTTTTATTTCTAGAACTAATTCTAAGAAAAAAAAAATGACGTAGGGCTCCGCCATATTTTTGGTCCAGCCAGGTACAACTTGGCAGCTTCAGACTGCCAGCAACCCCCAGCTGCCTCATTGTACCTGGCTGCAACCAAAAATACAGCGAAGCCCATTTTTTTTTTATTTCTAGAACTAATTCTAGAAAAAAAAATGACGTAGGGCTCCGCCATATTTTTGGTCCAGCCAGGTACAACTTGGCAGCTACAGACTGCCAGCAACCCCCAGCTGCCTCGTTGTACCTGGCTGCAACCAAAAATACAGCGAAGCCCATTTTTTTTTATTTCTAGAACTAATTCTAGAAAAAAAAATGACGTAGGGCTCCGCCATATTTTTGGTCCAGCCAGGTACAACTAGGCAGCTGGGGGCTGGAATCCTCAGCATGGAAAGGCCCAATCGTTCTGGGCCCCCCATGCTGCGAATTGCAGCCTGCAGCCGCCCCAGAAAATGGCGCATTCATTGAAGCGCCATTTTCTGGCGCTGTACCCATGCTCTTCCAGTTGCCCTGGTGCCGGTGGCAAACTGGGTAATAAAGGGGTTAATGCCAGCTTTTTATTGGCAGCTGGCACTAAGCCCGAGATTCATAATATTGGGCCAATGTTAGACCCGCCATTAGGAATCTCTGATAATTAGTCAATAAATACACACAGAGAAAAATATTTTTATTAGAAAAAAAACACAAACAAATTTTGGACTCCATCTTTATTATAAAAAGATCCGACGTAGTCCATAACGAAGGTCCCACGACGCTCGATCGTTTCCGACGGGATCCCCATGCAGGGGGATGGGGCATCAGGGATCCCCCTGCAGGGGGATGGGGGATCAGGGATCCCCATACTGGGGGATCAGGGATCCCCATGCAGGGGGATGGGGGATCAGGGATCCCCATGCAGGGGGATCAGGGATCCCCCTGCAGGGGGATGGGGGATCAGGGATCCCCATGCAGGGGGATCAGGGATCCCCCTGCAGGGGGATGGGGGATCAGGGATCCCCATGCAGGGGGATCAGGGATCCCCGTGCAGGGGGATGGGGGATCAGGGATCCCCGTGCAGGGGGATGGGGGATCAGGGATCCCCTGCAGGGGCATGGGGGATCAGGGATCCCCATGCAGGGAGATCAGGGATCCTCCTGCAGGGGGATGGGGGATCAGGGATCCCCATGCAGGGGGATCAGGGATCCTCCTGCAGGGGGATGGGAGATCAGGGATCCCCATGCAGGGGGATCAGGGATCCTCCTGCAGGGGGATGGGGGATCAGGGATCCCCATGCAGGGGGATCAGGGATCCTCCTGCAGGGGGATGGGGGATCAGGGATCCCCATGCAGGGGGATCAGGGATCCTCCTGCAGGGGGATGGGGGATCAGGGATCCCCATGCAGGGGGATCAGGGATCCTCCTGCAGGGGGATGGGGGATCAGGGATCCCCATGCAAGGGGATCAGGGATCCTCCTGCAGGGGGATGGGGGATCAGGGATCCCCATGCAGGGGGATCAGGGATCCTCCTGCAGGGGGATGGGAGATCAGGGATCCCCATGCAGGGGGATCAGGGATCCTCCTGCAGGGGGATGGGGGATCAGGGATCCCCATGCAGGGGGATCAGGGATCCTCCTGCAGGGGGATGGGGGATCAGGGATCCCCATGCAGGGGGATCAGGGATCCTCCTGCAGGGGGATGGGGGATCAGGGATCCCCATGCAGGGGGATGGGGGAGGTCTTACCAGACGTCGGGCGGCGGTGAGAGGAAGCCGGAGGACGCAGGCAGGAGGACGCAAGCGGGAGGCGGCGGCGGCAGGAGGAGGTGAGTACCGGCGGTGGCGGGGGGCCGGGGACAGCGGGGGGGGCCCAGAATCAGCAGGGGACGGGGGATAGCGGGGGGGCCCAGAAAAAGAAGGGGACAAGGCATAAGAGATAGCGGGGGGCCCAGAAACGGCAGGGGAATGAGCTTCAGATGACACAGCGGGGGACAGGGGGATGAGCCGGGGGGGGGGCAGACACAGCGGGGGACAGGGGTATGAGCGGGGGGAGGCAGACACAGTTGGGGGACAGGGGGATGAGCGGGGGGCAGACACAGCAGGGGACAGGGGGATGAGCGGGGGGCAGGCACAGCGGGGGACAGGGGGATGAGCAGGGGGGGCAGACACAGTGGGGGTCAGGGGGATGAGGGGGGGGGGGGGTGATGAGCATCAGAGAGCACAAGCAGGGAATGTGTGCAGGAGCCGGGCACAGCTGACAGCCCGGCTCCTGCAGAGATCATGCAGGGAAGTGCTGACATTCAGCACTTTCCTGCGCGATCTTGATGTGATCGGTTGGTCAGATTGACTGACCGATCACATCGCTCTGAGTGTGGGGACCCCTAAAAAGGGTCCCCACACCTCTGGCCCTGACCCTCAGCTGTCACTGACAGCTTTTAGAATTGAACTGTCACTGTTCGTTTAGAAGCAGTGACAGTTCAAAGCCATGACGAGTATACTCGTCATGATGCGGGAACTGACATCTTTTCATGACGAGTATACTCGTCATTAGTCGTAAAGGGGTTAAGGTATTCTGCCATTACTGAACTGCTAGTGTGTATGTTCAATAGTTTTGTTTAGGCTCTCTTGAGTGAGGGTTGGTAATTTGAAAATCCAATAAGATTCCCTATTAATTAGTTTTTGAAAACGGTCCTTGCAATTGTGTGATAATTCTTCAATGATTTTTAATTTGAAAAAAATTCATTTTTTTTCTTGATGGTACAAAACAAAATGTTGGGACAAACTGTGATTGAGTAGCCCATACCATGCCTGTGGTTATTCATTCTGTTATGGGTTATATGAATTGATTGACAATATGTCGGTCAAACTACTAATATCTTTTGCACTAATCCTGACTGGATATGATGTCACCAATGGTCTATAAAAAGTCATGCAGTTGTATTTGTATGTGTCTGATGAAGAAGACAAATCATCTTCGAAATGCCTAGCCCAACAAACAAATTCACCGGACCACTTGCTGGTCCTCTCCCTGCTGTGTAGCACTCGAACAAGACCACAATTTTCGATAGATGTAAAGAGGTGGGTATAGACTGTTCATAAGTATATTCTGACTGGACAACCCCTTTATCCCTACTGTTCTGGTTTACTATACACTTATAATGTTTCGATCATTTTTGACCGGACCTATTAAAGTCTGGATTTTTAGCTGATTAAAGTGTTTTATTTGAATACCTGTTGCGTTAATATACTGTATGTGAACATGGTTGTTCATAAACAAATGAAAAATGAAATAAAAAAATTCAAATTCGGTCATTTTTGACCACACGGAACAGCAGGGTTAAGCCAAAATGACAATGTTAACATATAGCTGAAAAGGAATGGTGTATATACTCTGAGGAAGGTGCAAGGTGTGCACCGAAATGCGTTGGTGGAGTGTGGAGGAATACAGGAGGTGATGAATGAAGTAATGTCTTCCCAGTGCATCTTTTGAAGCAGCAGCGCGAACCGTGAGACACCATTCCTTTTCAGCTATCTGTTTCCCGCATTCACATGGGGTGGGGGTTCTACGGCAGCCGTAACTCAGGCATACAAGCTGGTTGTGGGTTGTCACAACCAGACCAGGTGAGCAAGCTGGTATCTAATTCTTGATCTGTGTGTGTCATAAGTGATAAGGCACAATCTGCGCCTCTCTTTGTCTCCTTAAATTTAATTATAGAATGTTAACATGTATTGACACTTTAGGAGTCTACTAAAATAGACTTGGTCCTTGTCCTTTTTGATTCTGGGTAAGTTCACATGGGATGCAAATGCTGCTTTTTTAATAGTTGACTGCCACATGCCAAATCCTCAAAGAAATGCTGAAGCATTTGCCTGAGTATCCGCTTTTTTTGAATATTATTCTGCGTCTAAATCAGTGTGCACAACTCAACTTGCAAAATGTCAATTTCTGATGTGAAGACAGCATAGATTTATTGCAGATTTGAAATTGAAATGCCAATAATAACCTAGTTGTATAAGTGTAGATATTGATGTAAAATAAAGAAAAACTGTGTACTCACCTTACAGCACGATGCTTTCCTTGGTTGGATATTTAGACATATGGTGAGAGAAGTGGACTGGACCTTTGCCCCAGGTGAAGCAGAGCCAAGCTGTCTCTAGGTTTTAGACTTACTGTAATTGATCCTTTCTCTGTATCTCACTCCCTAATGTTGTGAAAGAACAATTTCTCCATCCATGATTTCTCCTAACATTGTCACACTGATTGATCTCTACTCTTAGAAGCAAAAGTTATTTCAACACTCGTATTCCACATGCGACTGCTTGAAAAGAATAACTGTCTGTAATAACCTGCTGTAACCTATGTATCATTTAGTATTTCTCTAAGTTCTCCATAAAAAATAAGAGATCGTCCTAATGACTCACCGTGGCCGCCTGACTCCGGTTTATACAGGCGATGCTTCCTTCCTCCTTGTCACGGGTGGACCGCGCCTGCCGGTAGTGGGGCCCGGTGTAGTGCAGATCAAAAGTGAAGACGTCTTGGTGGAACAGATTAAAGGGGTTTTAATTTATTCGTGACGCCACCTATGAGTAGATTCGGTAAGGACTACCGACGCTGCGGAACCTCCGGGGGATGGACAGCAGCAAGATGTTACGCTCCCCACAGGCTGAGCGGTGATCCCCGGAGGCTGGAGCTGCTCAAGATGTTGTGCGGCAGCTGCGGTTACCTTGTTGTGCGGACAGACAGTTCATAAGGAATCACGGACACAGGTAGTCTCTGCAACGGGTCTTTACTGTAACCAGCAGGCAGTACATGGTATACAGTGGTTGAGTAGTAGACCGGGTGGACTCAGCAGTGATAGTGTTCCTCAGAGATCCGCAAGTGTTCCTCCATTCTACCTAACTTGTTTGCCAGTGTCGCCCAGGAATACCAGGTCGGGTACGGGGAGGCTGCTTGAATGCCCTATCCATGATGTACGTTCTGGATGCTTTGGGAGCCTTGGATCCCTCAGTGGGTACACCGCTGGTTAGACGACTGGAAACTGACTGGTGGTGGGGTGCTCCTGTGAAGCTGCTCCTCCACTCTTCTGGTTCGCGTGGCAGAGGTGAACTGCTGCCAGCTTCGGTACCAGTGAACCGGCTGTGAGTTGTGGGCACGGGAGTCTTTTGGGAACCCGTGTAGATGATGCCCAATCCC
>JARQOC010002586.1:20000-23613 GCA_033576535.1 Allobates femoralis | reverse complement strand
ATCCCACTTTGACCAGTTTGGGTAGGAGACTGGACCCCAGACCTCACTGCCGTAAAGAAGGATTGGGGCAATGATGGTGTCAAAGACTTTTAGCCAGACTGTTACTGGTGCCTTGAGATGATACAGACGTCTTCTTATGGCATAGAAGGCTTTGGAAGCCTTGTCTTTCAGTAACTCTATGGCTTGCTTGAAGCTCCCTGATTGGCTGAGTTCTAGGCCCAGGTAGGTGTACCTGTTGGTTTCTGTAAGTGGGCAGTTGTCTATCGTGAAGGGGGGATGTCCAGCAGGTTTCTGCTTTCTTTTCTGGAACACCATGATGTTAGTTTTCTTCTGGTTGATTGGCATTGCCCATGTGCTGCTGAAGGTCTCTAGGATTTTCAAATGATCTTGGAGGCCTTTTGCGGTTGGGGATAGCAGCACGAGGTCATCGGCATACAGCAGAAATTTCACCTGGGAGTCATGGAGAGTGAGTCCTGGTGCTGAGGAGGACTCCAGGGCCACCGCCAGCTCATTGATGTAGATGTTAAAGAGCGTTGGACTGAGGCTGCAGCCCTGTCTCACTCCTCGGCTTTGTTGGAAATAGGCCGTCCTCCTTCCATTGACCCTCACGCTGCAGCTGTTCTCAGTGTAGGAGCTTCGGATGACATCATATGTTTTGCCTCCTATTCCGCTCCCCAGCAGTTTTAGGAATAATCCTGGGTGCCACACTGAGTCAAAAGCCTTTTTGAAGTCCACGAAACAAGCGTAAATCTTCCCATTCTTTGTATTGTGGACGTGGCTCTTGATGAGGCTGTGCAGAGTGTAGATGTGGTCAGTGGTGCGGTGCAGAGTGTAGATGTGGTCAGTGGTGCGGTGGTTCGGCATGAACCCTGCTTGGCTCTTGCTGAGGACGTTGTGCTCGGTGAGGAAGGTGAGGATCCTCTTGTTCAGGATGCAGTTGAAGAGTTTGCCCAGGTTGCTGCTGACACATATCCCCCGGTAATTTGCTGGATCGTACTTGTCCCCGTTTTTGTGTATTGGGGTTATGAGGCCTTGGTTCCAGATTTTGGGGAAGTAGCCAGCCTGCAGTACGATATTAAATAGTTTTGTTATCGCAGCCAGGATGTCTGGTGGGCTGTATTTTAGCATTTCTGGGAGGATCCCGTCTGGACCGCTGGCTTTTTTACCTCTTATCTTTGTGATCCTTTCTGCTATTTCTGGCAGTGTGATTGGTGCATCCAGAGGATTTTGGAAATCTTTGATCTTTTCCTCCATATCTTTCAGTTTTCTCACAAGCTCTTCTTGTGCCGGGCTCAGGTCTTCACTTGGGATGTCTTTGTAAAGGTCCTTGAAGTACTGGAGCCAGATGTGGCCGCTCTGGATGTGGAGGCTGTTGCTTTTCTGGTTAGAACCAAGTTGATTCCACAGTTCCCAGAATTTGTTGTCTTCCAGGGCGTCTTGGAGTTGGAGGAGTTTGGTGGAGATGTGGTTTTGCTTTTTCTTCCTGAGGATGGCTTTGTAGCTTCGTTGTATGGTGTGGTAGGCTTCTCTCACAGTGGGGTTGTTTGGGTCTCTGTGTTTTTCATTTGAGGCCATTCTTAGGGCCTTCCGTATGGTCTTACATTCTTTATCAAACCAGTTGTTGGGATTTGGTTTACTCGGCCTCTTGTTGATGCTTTTTTTCAGGTCGGACATTTCCGCCATGGCATACAGAATGTTGTTGAGGTCCCTTACCGCCAGTTCTGCTCCTTCTGGGTTAGGCTCATACACATCAGTATGGAAGTGTTGGAGTTTCTTCTTGATCTCTGGTCTATTGATGGCATCTTTATATTTTGGGGCCGACATCTTGGACCATTTGAAGGATGGCGGTAAGTTAAAGAGACCGGTCTTTTGCGCGGTTGGTGAGGATGATTTGTTTGTGGATTTGATGTATAGAAGCAGTTGGTTGTGGTCTGACAGGTGTGTTTGTGGGGTGACTATGAGGGCACCAATATTTGTAGAGTCCATATCTGTGATGGCATAGTCTATCACACTGCTGCCCACATGGGAGTTTAGGGTATGTCTTCCCAATGAGTCTCCCTTGGTGCGGCCATTGAGGATACGAAGTCCCAGGCTTCGGCATAGGTTCAGCAGTGTTCTGCCGCTTTTGTTGACTGTACAGTCATAGCTGTTCCTGTCGGTGTGCACTGGGTTGTCACAGTCGGTATCTGCTCCAAATATATGGATGTTTCCATCAGTGGTCAAGTAGTCTCTTTCCCTTCCAGTCCTTGCATTGAGATCTCCATATATGAGAACAGTGCCCAGAGTCTGGAAGTGGGCAGCTTCAGTTTTTAGGGTCTCAAAGCTGTCTGGGTTGAAGTATGGAGACTCGGGAGGAGCCACGTACGCTGCACACAGGTAGATGTCAGCCTGGGAGGTGAGGATGGAGCGGCTTATCCTTATCCAGATGTGGCTGTCTCCTCTCTTCACGGCTCTGATATGTTCATGGAGCTCCTCTTTGTACCAGACTAATATTCCTCCTGAGCTCCGGCCCTGTTTGATGTTTTTGTTTTTCAGGGCGGAGACAGAGAATTCCCTGTATCCGGTGGGGACATAGGATTCATTATTTGCCTTAGTCCATGTTTCAAGGAGGATCTGTATATCAATGTTTTTCAGTCTCTGATTAAAGTCTGGGTCGTTTGTCTTACATCCGAAGGCAGAAGCGTTCAGGCCCTGGATGTTCCAGCTACTAATGATGAGGGTTGACATGGTGGAGCTGTGTACCTTGTAATGGGCTGCCCTGCATAGGACATCTTGGATTTCTGACTGGTGACCTTGTTGTAGGTGATTGGTCCAGTCGCATGAGTGCCTTGTGCACAGAGCTGAGCATGGTCTTTATGTCTGCCAGGTCTCTGCTCTGCTTCACTCTGTGTGGGGCAGGTGGTGTCTTCCATGGTCTGTGTCTCTCATGGGCTTGTTTTACATACTGGTTGCGGTTTTCAGTTTGTTGAGCGTATTCCATTTTAGGTCTGTCGGTTGTTGGTGATCTTTCTACCGGTTTTCGGTCTGCATGGTTTCTTGGTCTGGGGACTCTGTTGAATACTATGTCTTTTAGTTCTTTGGCAAAAACGCTGACTCCTTGGTTGTTGAGATGCTTCTCATCATACAGGTGGTGGGTGTTAATGGCGGGATGTTGTGCCAGGGTGATGTCTAGCGTAGTGGTGATCTTGGCTGCCAGCTCTCTGTTGACGTCTTGGGTGATGTATATGAGTGAATCATTTCTTGGTAGCAGCGACGAGAGGATAACTTTACTGCCGGGGAAATTTTGTTGTGTAGTCTTTGCTAGCTGGTATAGTTGTCCTGCTACCTGCTGGTGTTGTTTCTCGAGATTATTGGTGCCTGTATGTATGATGATGTGGTTTGGGTTGGTGAAATATGGGTCATTAATAACTGCTGTTGCTTGTTCTATGGTTGGACAGTGGATTTTAGAAACCCTTTTTCCAGGGAAGAGTCGTCTTGTGTTGAGGTATCTTCCATTAGAGTCTATAATCAGGACTATATCAGGATGTGGTTGTTGGCTGCTCCGGTGAGAGCTTCTGTTTGTGTTCTGCTTGTTGCTCTGTTGTGTTGCTGTGGCCTGCTGCTGCTGTTGCTT
>JARQOC010002586.1:0-15000 GCA_033576535.1 Allobates femoralis | reverse complement strand
CTCTCTCCCTCTCTCTCTCTTTCTCTCTCTCTCCCTCTCCCTCTCCCTCTCTCTCCTGTCTCCTCTCTCTCCCTCTCCCTCTCTCTGCCCCTCCTCTCTCTCTCTCCCTCTCCTCTCTCTCCCTTCTCCTCTCTCTCTCCTCCCTCTCTCGCTCTCTCTCTCTCTCTCTCTGCCTCTCTCTCTCCCTCTCTCTCCCTCTCTCTCTCTCTCTCTCTCTCCTCTCTCTCCCTCTCCCTCTCCTCTCTCTGTCTCCCCTCTCTCCCTCTCTCTCTCTGTCTCTCTCTCTCTTCCTCTCTCGCTCCTCTCTCTCTCTCTTCCTTCTCTCCCTCTTCTCCTCTCTCTCTCCCTCTCTCTCTCTTTCTCTCTTTTTGTGGCTGTACATTATGTCCTCCTCTGACTGTACATTAGCTCCTTTACTCTACCAATTCCATTAAGTATTTTCCTTGTTTTGGTGTATAGTCCAATTCTATCTTTTGCTTCTGGGTCACATGATGTCTTTGGACCCCTGCTCATCTCCTTTATTACTATCTAGTAACAGGGACTTGCAGTAGTAGCTGGATAAAGTCAGTAAGCTGTTGTACCAAACTCAAGTGACACAGAGATACATCTTCAACTATCTTAGGCACGGCACTGCCCAAATCACATTTGCTATGTGCCCATTGCTTATCATCACATTCTCATTTTTGATTGGAATGAAATAAGTTTTCCCTTTCATTTTTTGGGGGGGTCAGGCACTACTACTACAAAAAGCCCAAAAACAACAACCAGGCCACCTTCTACCACAGAACGCCCAACAACAACAACCATGCCACCTACTACCACAGAGAGCCCAACAACTACAACCATGCCACCTACTACCACAGAAAGCCTAACAACTACAACCGGGCCACCTACTACCACAAAGACCCCAACAACTACAACCAGGCCACCTACTACAAGAAAGCCAACAACTACAACCGGGCCACCTACTACCACAGAGAGCCCAACAACTACAACCATGCCACCTACTGCCACAGAACACCAAACAACTACAACCATGCCACTTACTGCCACAGAAAGCCCAACAACATTAACCATGCCACCTACTACCACAGAGAGCCCAACAACTACAACCATGCCACCTACTGCCACAGAACACCAACAACTACAACCATGCCACCTACTGCCACAGAAAGCCCAACAACATTAACCATGCCACCTACTACCACAGAGAGCCCAACAACAACAACCATGCCACCTACTAAAACAGAACACACAACAACTACAACCATGCCACATATTACGAGAAAAAACTCAACAACTACAACCATGTCACCTACAAAACGACCTCAATCTGGTGTCTTCCTCAAAACTGCAGCCCAGAAATGTTCTACAGCTATCGCTGTCTTCTTATTCCATGTGAATGTCCGGGTAAGTAAGATTTTTACAGGAAATTAAATTAATTGTGAATTGGTTTTCTATGAATTTAAAGTGATTTTTATTTCCCCCTCCCCACCCATCTCCTTTATTACTATCTAGTAACAGGACTTGCAGTAGTAGCTGGATAGAGTCAGTAAAAGCTGTTGTACCAAACTCAAGTGACACAGAGATACATCTTCAATTCTCTTAAGCCTCGTTACACGCAATTATATCGCTAACGATATTGTTGCAACGTCACCGGATTTGTGCACGTTGCAGCGACCTCGTAGTGATGCCACTGCATGTGACATGTACCAATGATCAGTGATCAGCTCGTGATCGTTGGTAAATGGCCAGGACCATTTTTTGATCGTTAAATCCAATGATCAACGACCTCACGGCGATGCCTAGCGCGAACAGTACATGCTGGTGCATGATAATCAGGGTAAACATCGGTAACTAAGCGCAGCGCTATACTTAGTTACCCGATGTGCACTCTGGTCGTTGGTCGCTGGTGAGTTTGCCTGTGTGACAGCTCACCAGTGATCATAGAGTGACGTCCCAGCGATCCTAATCGTTGGTCGGATCGCTGGGACATCACAGCGTGTAACCTGGCCTTTAGGCATGTCACTGCCCAAATCACATTTGCACATTCTCATTTTTGATACTAATTAAGTGAAGTTTTTCTTTGTTTGATTTTGTCTGGGATCAGGCACTACTACTGCAAAAACCCCAACAACTACAACTGCGCCATCTACTACCACAGAACACCCAACAACTACAACCATGGCAACTACTACCCCAGAACACCCAACAACCACAACCATGCCACCTACTACCCCAGAACACCCAACAACTACAACCATGCTACCTACTACCACAGAGAGCCCAACAACTTCAACCATGCCATCAACTACCACAGAATACCCAACAACTACACCCATGCCACCTACTATGAGAGAAAGCCCAACAACTTCAACCATGCCACCTACTATGAGAGAAAGCGCAACAACTTCAACCATGCCACCTTCTACCACAGAACGCCCAACAACTACAACCATGCCATCTACTACCACAGAGAGCCCAAAAAATACAACCATGCCATCAACTACCACAGAGAGACCAACAACTTCAACCGTGCCTCCTACAATGAGAGAAAGCACAACAACTTCATCAATGCCACTTTCTACCTCAGAACGCCCAACAACTTCAACCATGCCATCTACTACCACAGAGAGCCCAACAACTTCAACCATGCCACCTACTGTGAGAGAAAGCCCAACAACTACAGCCATGTCACCTTCTACCACAGAGAGCCCAACAACTACAACCATGCCACCTCCTACCACAGAACACCCAACAATTTCAACCATGCTACCAACTACCACAGAGAGCCCAACAACTTCAACCATGCCATCAACTACCACAGAGAGCCCAACAACTACAACCATGCCACCTACTACCACGGAGAGCCCAACAACTTCAACCATGCCACCTACTGTGAGAGAAAGCCCAACAACTACAACCATGCCACCTACTACCACAGAGAGCCCAACAACTACAACCATGCCACCTACTACCACAGAAAGCCTAACAACTACAACCATGCCACCTACGACGACAGAAAGCCCAACAATAGCAACCATGCCACCTACTACCACAGAACGCCAAACAACTACAACCATGGCTTCTATTTTCACAGAACATCCAACAACTACAGCCATGCCACCTATTACCACACAGAGCCCAACAACTACAACCATGACATTTACTACCACAGAGAGCTCAACAACTACAACCATGCCACTTACTACCACAGAGAGCCCAACCACTACACCCATGCCACCTACTACCACAGAGAGCCCAAAAACTACACCCATGCTATCAACTACCACAGAACACCCAACAACTACAACCATGCTGCCTAAAACCACAGACCGCTCAACAACTGCAACCATGGCTTCTACTACCACAGAACATTCAACAACTACAGCCATGCCACCTATTACCACAGAGAGCCCAACAACTACAACCATGCCACCTATTACCACAGAGAGCCCAACAACTACAGCCATGCCACCTATTACCACAGAGAGCCCAACAACTACAACCATGCCATCTACTACCACAGAGAGCCCAAAAACTACAAACATGCAACCAACTACCACAGAACACTCAACAACTACAACCATGCCACCTACTACCACAGAAAGCCTAACAACTACAACCATGCCACCTACGACGACAGAAAGCCCAACAATAGCAACCATGCCACCTACTACCACAGAACGCCAAACAACTACAACCATGGCTTCTATTTTCACAGAACATCCAACAACTACAGCCATGCCACCTATTACCACACAGAGCCCAACAACTACAACCATGACATTTACTACCACAGAGAGCTCAACAACTACAACCATGCCACTTACTACCACAGAGAGCCCAACCACTACACCCATGCCACCTACTACCACAGAGAGCCCAAAAAACTACACCATGCTATCAACTACCACAGAACACCCAACAACTACAACCATGCTGCCTAAAACCACAGACCGCCCAACAACTACAACCATGGATTCTACTACCACAGAACATCCAACAACTACAGCCATGCCACCTATTACCACAGAGAGCCCAACAACTACAACCATGACACTTATTACCACAGAGAGCCCAACAACTACAACTGCACCATCTACTACCACAGAACACCCAACAACTACAACTGCACCATCTACTACCACAGAACACCCAACAACTACAACCATGCCACCTACTACCACAAAGAGCCCAACAACTACAACCATGCCACCTACTACAGAACACCCAACAACTACAACCATGCCACCTACAAAACGACCTCAATGCTGGTGTCTTCCTCAAACCTGCAGCCCAGAAATGTACTACAGTTATCGCTGTCTTCTTATACCATGTGAATGTCCGGGTAAGTAAAATATTGACAGGAAATTAAATTCATTGTGAATTGATTTTTCATGAATTTAAAGTGATTTTTATTTCCCCCTCCCCCCACCCATCTCCTTTATTACTATCTAGTAACAGGGACTTGCAGTAGTAGCTGGATAGAGCCAGTAAAGCTGTTGTACCAAACTCAAGTGACACAGAGTTAGAGCTTCAATTCTCTTAGGCATGGCACTGCCCAAATCACATTCATTTTTGATTGTAATAAAATAAAGTTTCTTTGTTTGATTTTTTTCTGGGATCAGACACTACTACAAAAAGACCAACAACTACAACTGCACCATCTACTACCACAGAACACCCAACAACTACAACTGCACCATCTACTACTACAGAACACCCAACAACTACAACCATGGCTTCTACTACCACAGAACATCCAACAACTACAGCCATGCCACCTATTACCACAGAGAGCCCAACAACTACAATCATGCCACCTACTACAGAAAACCCAACAGTTACACCCATGCCACCTACTACCACAGAGAGCCCAAAAACTACAACCATGCAACCAACTACCACAGAACACCCAACAACAACAACCATGCCACCTACTACCACAGAACGGCCAACAACTGCAACCATAGCTTCTACTACCACAGAACATCCAACAACTACAGCCATGCCACCTATTACCACAGAGAGCCCAACAACTACAACCATGCCACCTACTACAGAAAACCCAACAACTATAACCATGCCACCTACTACCACAGAACGCCCAACAACTACAACCATGGATTCTACTACCACAGAACATCCAACAACTACAGCCATGCCACCTATTACCACAGAGAGCCCAACAACTACAACCATGACACTTACTACCACAGAGAGCCCAACAACTACAACCATGCCTTCTACTACCACAGAACATCCAACAACTTCAACCATGTCACCTACAAAACGACCTCAATGCTGGTGTCTTCCTCAAAACTGCAGCCCAGAAATGTACTACAGTTATCGCTGTCTTCTTATACCATGTGAATGTCCGGGTAAGTAAGATTTTGGAAGAAAATTAAATTCATTGTGAATTGATTTTTCATGAATTTAAAGTGATTTTTATACCCCCCCCCTCACCACCCATCTCCTTTATTACTATCTAGTAACAGGGACTTGCAGTAGTAGCTGGATAGAGTCAGTAAAGCTGTTGTACCAAACTCAAGTGACACAGAGATATGCCTTCAATTCTCTTAGGCATGGCACTGCCCAAATCACACTTGCTATGTGCCCATTGCTTATCATCACATTCTCATTTTTGATAGTAATAAAATAAAGTTTTTCTTTGATTTTTTTCTGGGATCAGGCACTACTACAAAAAGCCCAACAACTACAACTGCACCATCTACTACCACAGAGCACCCAACAACTACAACCATGTCACCAACTACAGAAAACCCAACAACTACAATGATGTCATCTACTACCACAGAGAGCCCAACAACTACAACCATGTCATCTACAAAACGACCTCAATGCTGGTGTCTTCCTCAAAACTGCAGCCCAGAAATGTACTACAGTTACCGCTGTCTTCTTATACCATGTGAATGTCCGGGTAAGTAAGATTTTGGAAGAAAATTAAATTCATTGTGAATTGATTTTTCATGAATTTAAAGTGATTTTATATCTCCTTCACCCATCTCCTTTATTACTATCTAGTAACAGGGACTTGCAGTAGTAGCTGGATAGAGTCAGTAAAGTTGTTGTACCAAACTCAAGTGAGATAGAGTTAGGTCTTCAATTCTCTTAGGCATGGCACTGCCCAAATCACACTTGCTATGTGCCCATTGCTTATCATCACATTCTCATTTTTGATAGTAATAAAATAAAGTTTTGCTTTGTGTGATTTTTTTTCTGGTATCAGGCACTACTACAAAAAGCCCAACAACTACAACCATGCCGTCTACTACAGAACACCCAACAACTACAACCATGCCATCTACTACAGAACACCCAACAACTCCAACCATGGAATCTATTACCACAGAGAGCCCAACAACTACAACCATGCCACCAACTACAGAAAACTCAACAACTACAGTCATGTCATCTACTACCACAGAACACCCAGCAACTACAACAAAGCCACCTACTACAGAACACCCAACAACTACAATGATGCCATCTACTACCACAGAACACCCAACAACTACAACCATGTCACCTACTACAGAACACCCAACAACTACAATGATGCCATCTACTACCACAGAACACCCAACAACTACAACCATGTCACCTACAAAACGACCTCAATGCTGGTGCCTTCCTCAAACCTGCAGCCCAGAAATGTACTACAGTTATCGCTGTCTTCTTCTACCATGTGAATGTCCGGGTAAGTAAGATTTTGGAAGAAAATTAAATTCATTGTGAATTTATTTTCCACCAATTAAAAGTTCTCCAAATGCCCTGAAAAGTCATGAATGACACTATGACGCCTCTAAGGACTTTACCATACTTTTAAGGCTCTTTATTGTAAACACAACCTCAAAATGACGTCAACCTTCTATCTATGCCCATGGTTAATTGAATGGTAACTATTCTTCACTGCTCTGCTGTCACACACTATCCGTACAGTGTTTTCAGTATTTCATGGCTTTGTATCTCTGTGGCTGAACTGTGATCTGTGACATCCTCTCACTATCCAGGTTCACTACAAAATGGCTGCTGCATGCCCTGCTTCTGCTTTTATACAGGCTATGACAGCATGTATTATATGTAATAAATGTGTGGGTGTGGCCTTACACAGAAAAAATCTAAATAACAAAAAAATGAATTTCTAAGTGAGACACGCATAGGGGAAAACTGTTTTTGTTGCCGCTATGACTGATATTAAATGACGAGCTTTCCTATTTACTACAGTTCCGAAAACATCAACAACTACAACCCCGACTACAACTCCCTCATCTACAAGTAAGTGATTTATACTTTTTATAATTTTTTTTGATTGTCCACTATGTTAACTCCTTAGGAGGCGTCATCAGTGTCTGGTTGGCTGGGGTCTGACGTCCTGCGCCCCCGCTGATCAGCTGTTGTTGGTGCTCAGTTCCGGAGCTGCTCCGTCTTCTGTTTGTGGCCACGACTGTATACCGGAGTTTCACCACCTCCTATTGAAACCAATTGGAGGCTGACGTGCAGTTCTCGACTGCAGTCACTATCAGAAGACGGAGCAGATCCGGAACTGAACATTTCTGGCCTCCTGTTTCTGCCGCCGGCATCGGCAACAGCTGACCATTGGTGGTGCCGGTGTGTCGAATCCCGACCAATCAGATATTGATGACCTATCCTAAAAATAGGCCATCGATAGTGATGAGCGATGACCTCAATGCTGGTGTCTTCCTCAAAACTGCAGCCCAGAAATGTGCTACAGCTATCGCTGTCTTCTTATACCATGTGAATGTCCGGGTAAGTAAAATATTGACAGGAAATGAAATTCATTGTGAATTCATGCAAGTCCTCCAATTGCCCTGAAAAGTCATGCTTAACACTATGAGACCTCCTAGGACCTTACCAATGCTTTTAAGGTTCTTTATTGCAAACACAACCTTACTAGTGTCAAAATGATGTCAACCCTCCATTTAAGCCTATGGCACACTATCTGTAGAGTTTCTTCACTATTTCATGGCTTTGTCTCCCTATCTCTGTGTCTTAACTGTGAAGTGTGACATCTCCTCCTCACTATCCAGATTCACCATAAAATGGCTGCTGCATCTCCTACTTCTGCTTTTATACAGGCTATGGTAATCCCTTCTGAGTGTGTTATACCATGTTATGAATGTGTAGAAGAGACTTTACAAAAGATATAAGCAAATTGTCACTTCAGTGAGGCAGTTGACGAACCCTAGTGCCAACTGATCTGGCTGTAAGAGAGGCTAAGACGAGGTTTGGGGGAACAGCTATTCTCCTTGTGGAGAGGAATCTGCCAGCCGGCAGTGAGGAGACTTATAGCCGCAATGCTCCCAATGGGAAACATGTAAATTGTCACTTCAGTGAGGAAGTTGACGAACCCTAGTGCCAACTGATCTGGCGGTATGAGAGGCTAAGACGAGGTTTGGGGGAACAGCTATTCTCCTTGTGGAGAGGAATCTGCCAGCCGGCAGTGAGGAGACTAATAGCCGCAATGCTCCAATGGGAAACATGTAAATTGTCACTTCAGTGAGGAAGTTGACGAACCCTAGTGCCAACTGATCTGGCGGTATGAGAGGCTAAGACGAGGTTTGGGGGAACAGCTATTCTCCTTGTGGAGAGGAATCTGCCAGCCGACAGTGAGGAGACTAATAGCCGCAATGCTCCAATGGGAAACATGTAAATTGTCACTTCAGTGAGGAAGTAGACAAACTCTAGTGCCACGTAATAAAGGTAGCAATCCTAAAAGTCATAAAGAAATGGTAAAGATTAAAATAACAAAAAAATAATAATTCCTAAGTGAGACACGCACAGGAGAAAACATTTTTATTGCCGCTAAGACTGATATTAAATGACGAGCTTTCCTATTTACTACAGTGCCGAAAACATCAACTACAACCCCGACTACAACTCGCTCATCTACAAGTAAGTGATTTATACTTTTACTATAATGGGGGAAAAACTGGAGGACACTTTAGAAATGTTTGGGGCAATGATCTCAGTATTAGTTTTATTAGCCAATGTTCTCTTTCTATTTCAGCTCCAACTCCTTCACCGAACCCAACTACGACGTCCTCTCCAGAGACAACTAGTAAGTGGGTTTTTTGCTCATTTACCTTTTCTCTTCTTGCCGACGTGCAATACCATATGCAACCTGTGGACATGAGTGGCACTGTTTTCAGAAGCATGCTACAATGAATATCCAATCCTTGAAAAACTCTTGAATTCCTTTCCTTTACATACGATCTTCATTAGTGTCCGAAGCTGTTTGCCAAGTTTTAATTAGTTATAATAATAGGCAGCTGCTTGACTGAGTTAAACTGTATGAAAGTGGTTGTCAACTACGTTAATATTGTTGATCATCAATATCTGATTGGACGAGGTCAAACACCTGGCACCCCGCTGATCAGATGTTGTTGGTGCTTAGTTCTGTAACTGCTCCATCTTTTGATGGTGGCCGCGTCCAGGTACCAGATATTCACCCCCTCCTATTAAAATCAATAGGAGGCGGATGTGTAGTCCTATTCGTTGAACATATGCCCATTTGGTGGACCGAACCGAACCAAACTTTAAAAGGTTTGCTCATCTCTAGCTGTGATATTATGAACAATAAAATAGAGGTGTTATCAGTCATTGTACAGAAGGAGGTGAGCTGTGATATCACCTATTATGAATGGTGGATCCTGTGTTATCTACAGTATATAGAGGTGTTATCAGTCATTGTACAGAAGGAGGTGAGCTGTGATATCACCTATTATGAATGGTGGATCCTGTGTTATCTACTGTATATAGAGGTGTTATCAGTCATTGTACAGAAGGAGGTGAGCTGTGATATCACCTATTATGAATGGTGGATCCTGTGTTATCTACTGTATATAGAGGTGTTATCAGTCATTGTACAGAAGGAGGTGAGCTGTGACATCACCTATTGTGAATGGTGGATCCTGTGTTATCTACTGTATATAGAGATGTTATCAGTCATTGTACAGGAGGAGGTGAGCTGTGATATCACCTATTGTGAATGGAGGATCCTGTGTTATCTACTGTATATAGAGGTGTTATCAGTCATTGTATAGGAGGAGGAGGTGAGCTGTGACATCCCCTATTGTGAATGGTGGATCCTGTGTTATCTACTGTATATAGAGGTGTTATCAGTCATTGTACAGGAGGAGGAGGTGAGCTGTGATATCACCTATTGTGAATGGTGGATCCTGTGTTATCTACTCTATATAGAGGTGTTATCAGTCATTGTACAGAAGGAGGTGAGCTGTGATATCACCTATTGTGAATGGTGAATCCTGTGTTATCTACTGTATATAGAGCTCTTATCAGTCATTGTACAGGAGGAGGAGGTGAGCTGTGATATCATCTATTGTGAATGGAGGATCCTGTGTTATCTACTGTATATAGAGGTGTTATCAGTCATTGTACAGGAGGAGGAGGGAGCTGTGATATCACCTATTGTGAATGGTGGATCCTGTGTTATCTACTGTATATAGAGGTGTTATCAGTCATTGTACAGGAGCAGGTGAGCTGTGATATCACCTATTGTGAATGGAGGATCATGTGTTATCTACTGTATATAGAGGTGTTATCAGTCATTGTACAGGAGGAGGAGGTGAGCTGTGATATCACCTATTGTGAATGGTGGATCCTGTGTTATCTACTGTATATAGAGGTGTTATCAGTCATTGTACAGGAGGAGGTGAGCTGTGATATCACCTATTGTGAATGGTGGATCCTGTGTTATCTACTGTATATAGAGGTGTTATCAGTCATTATACGGGAGGAGGAGGTGAGCTGTGATATCACCTATTGTGAATGGTGGATCCTGTGTTATCTACTGTATATAGAGGTGTTATCAGTCATTGTACAGGAGGAGGTGAGCTGTGATATCACCTATTGTGAATGGTGGATCCTGTGTTATCTACTGTATATAGAGGTGTTATCAGTCATTGTACAGAAGGAGGAGGAGATGAGCTGTGATATCACCTATTGTGAATGGTGGATCCTGTGTTATCTACTGTATATAGAGGTTATCAGTCATTGTACAGGAGGAGGGTGAGCTGTGATATCACCTATTGTGAATGGTGGATCCTGTGTTATCTACAGTATATAGAGGTGTTATCAGTCATTATACGGGAGGAGGAGGTGAGCTGTGATATCACCTATTGTGAATGGTGGATCCTGTGTTATCTACTGTATATAGAGGTGTTATCAGTCATTGTACAGGAGGAGGTGAGCTGTGATATCACCTATTGAAAATGGTGGATCCTGTGTTATCTACTGTAATATAGAGGTGTTATCAGTCATTGTACAGGAGGAGGAGGTGAGCTGTGACATCATCTATTGTGAACGCTGGATCCTGTGTTATCTACTGTATATAGAGGTGTTATCAGTCATTGTACAGGAGGAGGTGAGCTGTGATATCATCTATTGTGAATGGTGGATCCTGTGTTATCTACTGTATATAGAGGCGTTATCAGTCATTATACGGGAGGAGGAGGTGAGCTGTGACATCACCTATTGTGAATGGTGGATCCTGTGTTATCTACTGTATATAGAGGTTATCAATCATTGTACAGGAGGAGGAGGTGAGCTGTGATATTATCTATTGTGAATGGTGGATCCTGTGTTATCTACTGTATATAAAGGTGTTATCAGTCATTGTACAGTAGGAGGTGAGCTGTGATATCACATATTATGAGTGGTGGATCCTGTGTTATCTACTGTATATAGAGGTGTTATCAGTCATTATACAGGAGGAGGAGGTGAGCTGTGATATCACCTATTGTGAATGGTGGATCCTGTGTTATCTACTGTATATAGAGGCGTTATCAGTCATTGTACAGGAGGAGGAGGTGAACTGTGACATCACCTATTGTAAATGGTGGATCCTGTGTTATCTACTGTATATAGAGGTGTTATCAGTCATTGTATAGAAGGAGGAGGTGAGCTGTGATATCATCTATTGTGAATGGTCGATCCTGTGTTATCTACTGTATATAGAGGTGTTATCAGTCATTGTACAGGAGGAGGAGGTGAGCTGTGATATCAACTATTGTGAATGGTGGATCCTGTGTTATCTACTGTATATAGAGGTGTTATCAGTCATTTTATTCCTGTCTATGATAATTTAAGCTTAAATACATTATTTGATATTGATGTTTATGTATTCAAATTTTCATTAGGATTACATCTCTAATGGTACCTTTACACGCCGCCACAACAGGATGGATACAACCCGCTACAGGCTACAAATGTAGCTTGTCGCGCCAATATCGCCCGTAGTAGCGGCGTCTGAAGACGGGACGACACAGCCGGCTACAGATACCTCTGTATCCGTGCACTGCCCATAAACATATGGCTACATCGCCGATTGTAGCGAGCTGTATCGGCGTGTAAAGAAGGAACAGAAGGGAACTCTGGACACCCTGCGCTGTAGCTGGAATGTAGCTAAGGCGTGACCCAGGCTCCGGGATACCACGCCCCTTCAGCGATCATTGGAGGAAGCTCCTTCGTTGCGATTGGTTGTCGCTGCACAGGGCGGCATATTTAAGAAGCTGACCAGTCACACTACGCAATTGCTCGAGCGTCATGTATTAATCAGCCTCCTGCGCTGGCTGGCCAATCATGGTATTATTGCTTTGTCCTATCAGCGTACGGACGTCTCGTAATCCACAATTGTGGCACGCCTATGTGCTGTCCCTCCTGCCCCAGGTCCGCCCATATTAGCTTGTTATTGCGGTGTGTAAATGAGGTACGCTGAGCTACAGACGGCTACTTGCGACACCCGGCGATGTAGCTAGCTGTAGATGTAGCGTAGCGTAGCGCACCTTGTGGCGGCGTGTAAAGAGGGTGCGGTTCCCGTTGGTAACCGTTCGCCCGTGCTCGTGCACGTGAAGTTGCCGTTGGTATCCATCCTGTTGTGGCGGCGTGTAAAGGTACCATTAGAGTTCAGATTCTCTGTCTGCTTTACAAATATTATGCAATCAGATGTTAAGCTCAGCTTATGTAATAAATGTATAATAAAGGTAGACACTATACAATAATTATGTCGATAACAATCGTATGTTTTTTACACTTTGCAGCAACCAAACACTGCTGGTGTCTTCCTCAACACTGCAACCCAAGCCTGCACAACCACAACCATGATAAATGCCCCCTCGTCCCATGTGACTGTCCACGTAAGTAATATTCACTCCAGTATTGCCGGATACAACTATTCTCTTCATTTTTAAACTTACTGTATACTAGATGGTATGCATCTACCAGGACACGATCAGTAATGAGCAAGTACCATAATATTCGTAATCGCTATACCCGTAACGCGAGTAATTTTCTGCTGGGCCCTACAAAGAGGTCAGCGAGAGCTGTAAAAAGGCTGCAATGGCTGAAAAAAAGCTCAAACTGCATGGGAACAGTAGGCAGACATGATGTACACTATCTGTATATTGTTCTGCTATACAGCTGTGACAGAACCTAGTGAAGATAGATAGAAGATCAGGTAGACCGGACTTACCAGACTTCTGCTGCTGCTCCCAGGGCCTCAGTCTCCCGCTGTCCTGCAGAAACACTTCCAGGACAGCTCAGTCTCCCGGTAAATCACTTCCGGGGCCGCCTATTAAACTACTTGCATATTCACTGCACAAACAGCCAATCACAGACACTCACACTCTGCAAGAACGTCTGTGGTTGGCTGTTGCAGTCAGAGTGCATTTCCACAATCTGTACTGTGATTGTGCTTGGTTGCCAATCAGGGAGTTGCTGTGAGGTCACTGTTGAAATAGCAAACGCTATTAGAGGCTACTATGGCAGTGGTGACCCCACCGCTTACTATACCTCAGGTCTCTGTGCTATCATTCAGTGATCAGAGACCATGGGAAGTTGTTATTTTTCCCCATGGTCTCTGATGTAGTGGAGCTGCTTGAGTCCAGGAAGACAGAAGACGAGGATCATGGAGGGGTACGAGGGTGGGGTGGGGGTAATAAAGATGGAGTCACTAAGTGTCTCTGTGTTTTTATTTATAATAAAATGGTTTGTCCCTGTGTTGTGTCTTTTTTAATATATTTATTTGAGATTCTTACTGGCGGGGTCTAACTTGGCCTGACATTAAGAATCTCAGGGCTTAATAACAGCTGTCAATGCAAAGCTGGAATTAACTCCTTATTGCCCAGTGTGCAACCACCATCAGGGCCACTGGAAGAGCCTGGTAAAGCACCTGGAAATGATACAACGATGAATGTGACATTTTCAGGGGTGGCTACGAGCTGCTATTCCTTAGCGTGGGGGGCCCTAAAATAGTGGACACTCACCCTGCCTAGAATACCAGCCCTCAGGTCCTAGTCTTACCTTGGCGGGCAATTAAAATAGGGCAGAACACACACATTTTTTTTGCCAGCCAAAGTAAAATTACGCAGCTGAGGGTGGCAGCTCACAGCTGTCCATTTTCACTGGACTAGATTGAAAAATACTGTGAAGCCTCACACGTTTTTTCTTTAATTATTTATTTATTTATTTAATATACTATGATGGCAGGTTGGCTGTCATCACTAATGTGCATGGCAACCAAACACAATCAATGCCCAGATTGGCTGTTGCAATCAGACTGCATTTCCACAATCACAGAGGTTCTCACAGAGTTTGAGTGTCTGATTGGCTGTTTGCCGGTCATTGCAATGAATTATGCATGAAGCTTAAAAGAAGGCCCTGGAAGCAGAAGCGGGAGACTGGTGAACTCAATCTACCTATTCTACCATCTATGTATCTTCACTAGGTCCTGTCACTCAGAGCAGACAGCTGTATGGCAGAACAGCATGCAGACAGTCTACATTATGTCTGCATACTGTTCTCATGCAGCTTGAGCACATTATCATCCATCTCTGAATTTTTACAGCCCCCGAACATCATCACTTATGCAGTTAGAGTGTCTTTTTTTTTCTTTGGTTATACTGCGCCCGTCAATCTCAATAATGTCATTATCAA